>JACGDI010005751.1:579119-621258 GCA_014898725.1 Jacaranda copaia
TACCCGAGGAGGTGTGGGGGAGGAAAAAAGATATAAAAAAAAAGGGGGGGAAAAACCCAAGTGTAGAAAGTGTGTTTTAGTGCAAATTCTTGTGAGAAGCTGGATGGTTTGGATTTAGCTTTGTGGTTGGAGTTGTGGGGGACCCCCTTTTATGTTACCAAACCCATTTGTTGTAAGCTTGTAATAGATTGCCACATCAACGTCTTCAAACTAACTCAATTTGGGTTGCTTCGATTATCCCCTTCTTGTTCTTCTTCTTGTATTCTTTTTTTTCTATTTCCTTATTTTGGCTATAATTTTCTAGCAACTGAGTTTATTAGATGAAGGGAAGACGAGTGGATTATGGGGTGCTCAAAAGCTGGGCCATGTCTGCTGAAATTTTATGTGTAAAGTTTCTTGAGTGTGACAAATATTTTGTGCACCGTCTAGGGGACCATTGATTTGTATGGTTAATTAGTTGCTTCTTTTTTATTCATGAAGAGTATTGTCATTGGTGACTGATAAATGTCTTTCTTCTATGTTAAGGACCAGTAGATATGGCTTTTGGGTAAAGCCCTTGTTTTGTTGCACAAACGTTGGTGAAGCCAATAGACTGCATTTTTCCCACCAAAACTATCCTCCTTTTCATTTGAAATTTTGTTAATAAATATGTTTTTGAAGTGTGGGAGGAAAAAGAATAGAAACAAACTGAAGTTTACCGTTGAATATGTTGTAATAATGCACGAGTAGGAAGTCTTGATTGTTGGTTTTGCTCTTAAATGTAACATGGAGGTGATCTGCCCTACTTCAGGGTAGGGCATCTTGGATAGCTAAATTTCTTAAATTTCTTGGTTGTTTGAAGCTAAGAAAGTATTTCTGTCATCCTCTGTGAGTTGGGGTATTGATTTATTTGTACGCATATAAGTATAATAGAAATGAAATGCTTTCATGTCTGTAATAGTGTAGATCGAGTTAGATTCACACACCCTGGCTAAATGTACTTTCTATTAGGTGGGATATGTTGTCTATTTTGAATGGAATTGATATTTATAATCACTGGCTATTCAGGAAAAATATCTTTTTATCTTAATTATGTGTAGATGAAAAATGTTTACCTGTGATCCTTGTCTGGAAATTTTAGTTTATAACTATATTGATCCTTGTCTATATGCCATTATCTACACAGTCCAACTTTGCACTGATTGTGTGCTGTTCTAATTATTGCTGCAGGTTAATGGTGACAGTGAAAAAACCGCCTGGAAGAGGTCGAGAAAGAAGAAGGTGAATATCATTGGGTTTATTAAGATTTATAAGCTAATATAATATTAAGCTTAATAATGTATAGAGCAGAACAATATTAACATTGTGACTTTTAATTGTTCACAGACCTTACCAGAGCTCAAAGATGAAGAAACCTCACTGCTAAAGGAAAAAAGAGAGTTGAAAAGGGTATTCTACTTTGTTTCTTTGCCGTAGTGATAGCGTAAATGAACTCTGCTGATATTTATTTTGAAATGCTGACTTCATCATCGCTCATAATTTACTAGGAAATAGCTGCGTTACGCATTAATTTGGAGAAACAAAGGGCTACAAATGAAAGCTTGAAGAGAATGAAGGTACCCATTCTTCCCTATCTTTACTTGAATATAAAAGGGCGCTTTAACTAAAACACATCAGAGGATATCTTACATGCTATAGTTGGATGAAAAGTGGAAAAAAAACAAAATTCTCTGTTTTTCCTTGTCTCGGACATTGGCGTTTATTACTCATCACTATACATGAAATTTGGAGGCTTTTTTTTCCTTACATATGTTTAATGTTGTCAAGAAAATGACGTTGATCCTCTGTACAGATTGAAGTGCAACCCATTCCAGACAGGGTAACAACATCCATAGCTGAGGAATCAATTTTGGATCAAAAGACAATAGCTTCTCATCCGATTCCCATGGTGCCACCAGTTGTCTCAGGAAATGATGTTATTCCACAACCCTCCACTTCAAACAGCTTTCCTGAACAGAAATCGGATGCTGCATACAATCCTAAGTTTGTGCTTCCTGATTTGAACATCCCGTTCGAGGAGGATCTCCGTCCTGATGTAGTTTGTGGAGTCAGCTAGAAGCGGCGAATAATCTGACTGGTAAATCTGCTTCTCCGAACAAATATGACAAATGACACCCATACTAAATAAGAGCTAACCTAGCTTTGGGACAAAGGGTACTGTAACTATATATGATAGCAACCCCACATTTCGACGAACGTTGGAATGTGTTTGTAGTAGTTAAGGTACTGCTGGTAGTTAGGATCTATTCTTTTTGTTTTGCTTATGAATGAAAGTGCTGAGGGTTTAGTTAGTTTAGGGATCCTAACTCGTCTTATACAGAGACACATTCTTGTTTTCTTTCTTTTTCTTTTCATAGTTCTTTGAGGGTTTCCTCGTTCTCTGTCTTTCCTTCTTTTTATGGGAATATTTAGAGATAAAATGTAAACTATCTTGTGTAAGATTTTGATATACATATGTTATTTCTGCAAAGGAAATATTGAGATACCTGTATCAAATTTCACTAGTTTTCATTTCTTGAATGAAAATTGACTGTGATATAGCAAAGTCTTTGGTTGATGTTATTTGGGGATACAAAGGAAGTATTTATTGGTGCAAGTTATATTGTTTGTATAGATAGAGGGACACAAACACTGGTATCTTAGTAGTTGATTAACAAAATGAGTATTTCTATTTCTGGGAATAATATTATTATGAAATCAAATATGGCAAAACTTTTTTGGAGTTCTATTCTCTCATAATATATTTCCATCTTTTCTCGAAATATTTTGAAATTTTTTTAACTATTACTTTATCTATGTATATTTTTATATCAAGTATATTGTTTGGTTATTATGTCAACACAATAATAATTATTATAAAAGAATATAAAGTTTGATGTAACACACACACCAAAATAAATAAAAATATACAAGGTAAGGTATCTTCAACAAAAATATATTCTTCAAAAAATAAAATCAAAGTACATTTTCGTTTGCTAATAATTACATTAATCGTTTTCAACATAAAATCAAATAAATTCTCTCTCCATGTATTCTGTATTATAGTCTTTAAAATATACTTTCTCAACATATTTCTCTCAAAGTTTACATTCCAAAATGGTTCCAAATATATATAATTATTTTTATTATCATTTGAGGGATTTAAATTTGATTGAAAAATACAGATAGATGGATATATTTGGTGTTAATTTGGAAAAAGAGCACAATCCATGGTTGGCAATTGGCATTTACTCTGCTTTTTAAATGACATCACCCATTTGCAATGAGATACATTTGGCTGCAGCTACCTACTACTTATGCTAGCTAGCTAGCTAGCTGCAATTATTCCCATTAATCATTCAAAATTAAGGGAATGATGGATTACAAATGTTATGTTTTTAATTATGTGTTTTGGGAGAATGATTTTTAAAATTGAAATTGAAAAATATGAGAGTTGTATTAAAAAATGTAATGGATGTTTGTCTATGTTATGAAAAATAGTTAAAAAATTATTTTGAAAAATTTTGGCATGCTTGTTTTTGTTTTAAAGGAAGACGATTTTTATTATAACAGTTAAGTAAATATTTTCGCATGTGAGTTTTTGAAGTGAAAATGGAATTGAATAATATTTTTATTATAAAAATAATAATAAAATAAATATAATATGTATATATATGATGAGAGAACCCTAGTGAGATAAAATCTGCCAAAATCAAGGAATGGGGGGGATTTTGGTGATTAACCCCAGTTGATGGGAGGCGTTTTAGGGAATTCCTGAAACCTTATTTTGGAGGCAAAACAGGGGGGGTATTTGGTTGCATTTCGGGCAAACAAGTTTTGTGCCGAAATGCAACCGAACATAGCCTAGGTTTCTCCGTGCGTGTATATATATAGTGAATGTCACTTAAACACATGAAGTTGTTATTGTATTAAATATTTAATTTGATTCCAGATGAAATTTTAATAAAAATTTAAAAAATAAATTTTAGATATCTTTGTAATTGTTTCTTTAAAAATTGTGAAGAAAGATAATGATATTACCATGTTGCCAATAAATATGATTGAACCTCACTTTCAATACATCATTAAATACAATACAACGTGGTATCATTTTTATAGGTACGTAATTCATGTCTTATGTATTTAATTTCCACCATATTTGGAGAATTTTTATTGAAATTTACTATGATCCCAATTTTTTTGTGCATTTAGATTAAATTGAAGGTTTTTCATTGCAATATATCACAATTATGTAATTTATTCATACTTTTAAATTGAAGCTAGAGGATTTTCATTGAAATCTATCATGATCCTAATTTATTTGTATTTTTAGATCCACAATTGAGTCATTCAACCCTGACCTTGAAAAAAACAATTGATTATACCTACTAAAAAATTTGTTGTTGGAGGTCTCCCATGACCCCAACTTACTTATTTTTGCTTTTAGAGTTACAATCAAGGTAACAATCAATTATTGTTATAATTTTTTTTTAATACATTTAATATGTATTTCTGTGTTTTGGTTTGTCTTTGGGCACATTCCCAATGTGATAAAATGAAAATGGCATGGTTCTAACTTTAACATTTCAAGAAACATTTGCAAGGGAAAAAAATAGAAAAAAAAAATGGAAAAGTTCCCATAACGATGATATCATCTGCATGCTCTAAAGGTTCAAAAGAATAACACAAAAGTAGTTCATAAAAAATAAACACATTCCATCGATACATTAAATCTAGAAAGTGTTTAAAGAGCTTAGAGAATTTTATAAAATCTATCACAAAATTTTAAATTCCCAAAATAATATGATAGAATCTTATAAGCCTTTTTAGAAAAAGTATGAAATTCTAACTTATTTTTAAAATTTTAACAAGCTCCATTAATCTTAACTGCATTGATTAAAAAATTACCATTACAAAATGTTCTATAAACTAAAAAATTTTATTTCAACGAACCAATTCAAAATTTTAGTTTTAAAATAAAACTCATCATTTTATAAACTTCAAAAACAATCTCTCACCCATCAGGGTACTAACAATACCTGATGTGACCCAAAATAGAATGGTTACTATATAAACAACCAAACAGTTAACTAGAAAAATCTACAAGCAATATTACAATCTATCACTTGAAATCCCACATTTATAGTCAAGGGCAAAAGTTCAAAAACTTCTCTATATAGGCAATAGCATCTAATTCTTGGCAGCCTGATCAAGCACAGGAAAACACTTACACAAGATTTCAACAGCTTGGTCCAGTTCCTGCTTTGAGATGATCAATGGAGGGACAATCCGAACCACATTGCCTTTCCCAGCAGTCAGAACAAGAAGCCCAGATTGTTGGCATGCATCGACCAAGGGGGAGGCAGACACGTCCAATTCTATACCAATGATGAGCCCCAAGCCTCGTATCTCCTTGACATGAGAGTTTCCTCCAAACTTTTCGACTAATAAAGCTTTGAAATACTGACCTTTCTCTGACACACTGGCCAGAAAGCTCGGATTTGATATTTTATCCAGTACGGCAATTCCAGCACTGCAAACTAGAGGGTTGCCGGCAAAAGTGCTGCCATGATCTCCAAAGTTGATGGTGGCAGCAACCCTTTCGGTCACCAATACAGCACCGATGGGAAGACCTCCAGCAAGGGGCTTGGCAAGGGTCATTATATCTGGGTAAACACCATAAGCTTCATGAGCCCAGAGATAACCGGCTCGGCCCAGACCACATTGTACCTGGGGTGCCACCAACAGAAGCGTGTTAATGAGAATACAGTGCCATATGTTGATAGTTTCGAGTGGCGTGAAATTTCATAGGATAGAAACAAATCACAGTGTGTCATGTTAATATAGATGCCGGAGACATCTCTCGATTGGGCAGAGTAGATCTAAAAGAAAATGGAATTTCTTAAAGAATGATTATTGTTTGATTATGGAGATAGCATCTTTGAACACCAGCAACAGAAAAGAGTTTAGCAACAAAAAGAACTACATCCCCTACTCATTCAGTACTCCCATAGGGCACTACAATTGCCGTCTTTTGGTTTTAGACTGCACACTGCATAACCCATTTTATTGGTAGCAGCTGACAATTAACATCATCAACAAAGAAAAAAGAGCAGATAATGAGAAGCAAGAAAATTGGACACATACGCAACCAACTAGATGAAGCATAATACGCTGTGCACTATGAAGTCTGCAATGCAACAAACATGTTGGAGAAATTTGAGAGAGAATAATGAACTCAGAAAAAATCAACATCTTATCACATTTTAAGAGTTAAATGATTACCTCATCAAATGCAAGAAGAGACCCAGCATTATCACATGCAGTACGCAAGGATTGCAAGAATTCCTTTGTTGCACTGTATATACCACCTTCCCCTTGAATTGGTTCCACAAATACTGCAGCAACTTTTCCACTCTGAATCAATTCTACTGCTGCTTGAGAATTGCCATACTCTAAGAAAGTGACTCCAGGCATAACAGGTTCAAATGGTGATCTGTAATGCTCTTTGCTTGTTAATGCAAGAGCACCAATTGTTCTTCCATGAAAGCAATTTGTGAAGGCAATGAACTCCATAGGAGGGTCCTTCTCATCAGGATGTGAATATCTTTGGAACTTTCTTGAAAACTTAATTGCAGCTTCATTAGCCTCAGCTCCAGAATTGCAAAAGAACACGCGATCAGCAAAAGAGATGGCAACCAGACGTTTTGCAAGCTCCACCTGCAGAAGCAAAATTACTTATCATCCCTAAATTGACTACATGAAAACGAGGTAAACCAAGACAGCACACACATAGGACTTAACTAAAAATCAGAAAAGCACTCCTAGATGACCTCCTAAACTATTGACACTCTTAGGTGAATTTCCAAAATATTCTAACCCAACTATGCCGCTAAATTATCATGCAGCCCTTCACATCAAGATTCATAACTTGGAACGCTTCATCTTACATTTTTGGATTTGGGATTTTAGTCGTGAAAGAGCAAAGGAAAAGGAAAAGTATTGATAACATTTCGAGATAAAGCTTTCATTTAGTACTTTCATAATCCTATGGATGAGATTTTTACCATCAAAGCTTACCAAAGGTTTCTGTAGCATTTTCCTCACTAATTGTTGAAGTTCACATATAGCCTTAAAGACATACACATAATCTATCCCAAAACATCAATAAATTATTTAAAGAAGAAAACACTAATTAGTTTGATCCCAAAACATCCGCAAAATTAGCCTCTCCCGATCAAAAGCACTCCTAGCCATGTTTACAAAAACCCCAAATTAGTTTTATACTCCACAGGGGAACAATTTCCTTTCATCATTCAGCAGAACAATTTCTCTTACTCTAAATAAAAAACTAAGTTAAAGTATTGGAATATGCTCTTAATCATGGTTTTCCATATACCAAAAATCTTTGATTCATTCTCGCTGTAGTTAAAAACTAAGCACAGATAACAAAAATGCGATTATTTTCAAGTAATAAATCACAAATATTCCCCGAAATTTAAAAAGCCACACAATATAATGCCAATTCACAGAATTCACCTATTTTTTCTTGAAAATTGACAGAAAGGAAATCCAACTACACTTAAACCCCATCACAATCCAATCTTTCCCAATAGAAAAGAACAACCAAGACCTGAAACAATAGATACCAGATCAAAAAGTAATCTTTTACCTGTGGTACGGAGTAGTAGATATTACTGACATGCGTCAGCACATCAGCTTGCTGTGTGACGGCGCGCACCCAATCGGGGTCCCCATGTCCGAGGGCATTTACGGCAATACCAGAAGTCAAGTCCAGATACTCTCGCCCTTCCACATCGTACAATTTACACCCTCTGCCACTCGAGAACACCACCGGCGCCCTCGCATACGTCCCCACTATAAATTTCTTCTCGTCGGCGATTATCTCCGAGCTTTTCTTCTCGCAAAGGAACGGGGTTGTATTGGAATCTGGTATGCGCACGTCCACGTTGAGGCATGCCGTGGGCGCAACGGAGTAATTGTTGGATTTGAGTTTCAGGGTGCGGTGGAGGGCCGGTGAGAGCGAAATGTTGAGAGAACAAAGCATTGCGCAGCTCATTTGGAAATTCAAGAATTTTCTTTTTCTTTCTGATAACTGTATTCAGGGAGGAGGTGCCTTAGGGTTGGCGCCGCCGGTGGAGGGGAGAGCAGCAGATCTTCGAAAGTAAGAGGAAATATCCGTCAATGGTAGAATTTAGGACCGTCAATGGATGGAAATAAATTATTAGTATAATTGTCACATTCTGTTTTAGCCCAGAAGCCTTTTGCTGATGTCTAGTTCAATTTTAGTCGGGCGGTAGTAATTATTAATGGAGTACGGAAGGACAGGCTGTAAAAATTTAAAAGTTAGGTCACATAATAATATTTTCCTTGAGATAATATTTCATATCTAATGCATAATGCAACAAGGAAGGTTAGTTTAGTTATAATAATAATGGGGCATATAATATTTTTATCCTAATATATTATTTTTTTGATTTAAATAATAATAAACAATCAATGACAAGTTTGGTTAGTAGAATTGCATAGGATAAGAGAAAATAATCTTTTTCAATTCAATATTAATAACCAAAGCCTGTATTTACATGTATAATATGAATAATAAATTAACCTACCTCCCCCTATGGGTATAATTATCAATTTGCTCTTTCTCTTGAAATTATTTATTTGTACTTAAATTATGAAATTGATTTATTAAAATACACTTTCCTATTTGAATAAAAAAATCTATCTTCAATTATTGCATTCCATTATTATTATTATTATTATAGAGAAAATAAATAAGGGATTTTTTTTTATATTTGAGTGAGGGGCAGAAGGATAATTTAGTGTGTATAATCAAAATGCTTTAGTATTAAACCAACACAACAATCAACAATTATGTAAATTTACATAAAAATAATCATGCAAACCAAACTATACTGCAATAATAAAAAATCACATAAAGTATCACATAATACATAATCATGAGATAATTTAAAAATTCAACCAAAATGTCTCATATAGTTTTCATGAATTTATAATTTCATATGAGATATATCTAAACATCTTCGAGAAGGTGTAACGAAATTTTTATTAATTTAAAGCACTTATTTATTAAAAGATCACGTTAATAGAATGTTCTTACAATGTGGCAATGAATCTCTCCATTCTATTATAATTTTTCAGATAATTTGATTATAGTTTTTCTTAAATAGTTATTTCATTTTCATCTGTTCTCTTACCCTTTATTCAACATAAATAATTGCCAGAAGGTTATCACCATATTCAATGCCTTTAATAATACTTTAATTTTAACGATTTATGCATATCCCCTTTCAAAATTGTAAGATCATCGTCAGACACTCGTTTAATGCCTTCAATATTTGCTCGTATTGCAGATTGAAAATTCATTTCCAACATCTCACATCTCTTGAGCTTTTGATTGAAACTGATCATTTTATCTCTGTTGAATGTGAAACCAAATCACCGATTTGAAATTAAGAGCTTCAGGGCCAGTTGAGTTGTTGCGTGGGGCAGAAATATGACACATTAAGGAATGACATTTTCATAGCTATTTGGGTGCCCATATTTACCATTAACCAACAAGAATCGATGAGACGAGACATCTCGCCCTTTATATTTCCTTCAGAAATCTCCATGATATCTCTCCAGAGTCGAACAATATAATAGTTCGCATATCCAATAACCAATGTTTCAGTTAGAACGGTCTAGACCCAAAGGTCAACAAACCAAGGGGCAGCTACCAGCAGTTCATCCCTTACTTTTTCTTCGACTGGATGTTTTTGTGATCGCTCTGCTGCCGCTTTTAGAAGATGATTCTGCAACTACGGGTGAAACACCACTGTCCTTCGGCTCATCTGAAGTTGTGGGATGTTGCTCCGCATTCTCAGTTTCCAGGCATGCCATCAGAATTCTTAGCTGCAAGTACTCAATCGGGGAAATCAGACATTTATCAGTGATTTGTGGTACTTTCAATTATTAATGACTTTTGGAAATTATACCAATGGAAACCAATAAAAAAGAAGCATACCTGCTCCTCCAGTTCTTCAATCTTTTCGTCCTTCGGCTTCAGAAGTTTCTTTTCCCTAGCATAGATAAAAAGATCAGACCCATTACATGATGCAGAAAACATATTGAATTTAAGTAAGAATTCTGTAGGAAAAAGTGGTAAAACAATAGGATGGAGGTCTAATCCAAGCATGAGCATAAACTTGTGAAAAGTCTGAATTCTAAGAAAGTTCTAGTTGAGTTAACTGCAATTCTCCTTTCGGGGATGAGAAATTGTATTTTTTCAAAATCCCATTCAGGTGACAACTGAACAAAGGTTTTACAAAACCTCAAGTTGATTGCTGATGCATCAAATCTAACAAATGTATGCAGACGTGCATAACCGCAAAGGTAAGCAATATCTTGACCAAGTAAGAGCACCTTGACGTAAATACAATGTGCTGTTTCTTGATAGTGGCTACTTATATACGTGCATTTTTACAGCAAAAAGCCCATGAACTCAGTGGGCCCAAAAAGCCGGAAAATCATTATTGCTGCCCTTCACATCCTGGCTGAAGGAGTATATTACCTTTCCTCGACTTCTGCTATCTTAGATTCCCATATGCCTTGGTTCCTCAAAAGATTTTCATTGATCTGCTTGAGAAAAAGGAACATAATTAAGGATCATAATGATCAAAATAACTTTGCACTTTCTGTATTTGTTAATTGCCTAACCATACAAGAAAAGATAAATTTGTTCAAATTTACTCACATCATCAAGAAATCTCTTTTCTTCAATGCATTTGTCTAGCTTAGCCTGCAATTTCAGCAATTTTGAATTTTGACTCAAAGCTTTCTCAACAGCCACAGAAGATTCTCTTTCAGTGTCTTCTTCGACTTCTTGCAGTAAAGATTCAAAATACTGTGACCAAAGTAGAGAGAAAGCATAGAGCAAGCAGATGTGTTATCATCTTCAATATATGATAGTAAACTAGGGAAGAGTTGAAATGAAGACAAGAAGAAGCTACTTCCAGTGCTAATTCCGAGATATGTACAACCTCCATTATATTTTAGTAAATCAATACGGCTTGAGACGAAAGTATCTTTATTACTTTGGTTGAAAATGAAATCTTCTTGCTGATTAATAGACAGAAGAACTTACATTTTTCTGGTTTTCGAGTTGCGAAGTAAGAAGCTCATTGTACTCATTCACTATCTGCATCAAGAAATATTGAAATTGTGAAGGAATCGCAACAAATAGACTAAAATGCAACCAAATAAAGATCAAATTGTGGTACATAAAAGAAGAAGAGTCTAAAGCTAAAAGTTACATATTCAACTTCACTGTCCAAAAGAGCGTCACTGTATCCAGTACAATCACCGCAACCATCACTATTATTGACGCAATGGTGGTTTAACTCAACCAATTTTCCATCAGTTTTAGATTGGATCAACCGATGAACATAGTTGTCACCAGCATAGTCCCAAACTCGTTGTGTTTCCAGTTCAAGGGAATAGCAGTGTTCTGTTTCTTTCCAATGGCCTATGGCGTGCCCTTCTTTGTACCTACACCAAATTAAGTGATGAAAAGCTACATAAAACATTACCTCTTTGACTCAATTTTTACTGGAATATATCAGAATATAGCCTCCTTAAGAGGAAAACAGATTCTATACCTCCCACAGCCAACAAAGCCACATATGACACACATCCAAAGGTTTTCCGAAGTTTGACAAATATAACATATTGACTTCTCAGGTTGTTGCTGGCAATATCTGCATACCTAAACAAATTGCAAATAGTAAATATCATCAGTCGAAACCCCAAAAGGCATTTTATTTTACACCTTAAAGCAAAAGCACATGATGTAAACCTAGCAACCATAAGCAGCAGAGAGGCAGTGGTTAGAACCAACAGGCATAAAAGAACTAGAATGCAATGAAATTCCCCAACCCCATAACTTTAGATACATAATGGTTATATCTAATCACTCCAAGATCAAACAAGAAAAAAACAGTTCAAACATTTTAATAAACTTCAACTTGAGCCTTTAAACCACTTGAGCATAGAATAAGACTTAGAGAATGTTTGGATGAGCTTAGCAGTTCTTCTAAACATCTTATAAGATATTTGGGAAGTAATAAGATGTTATAAAGTGATTGGTAAATTCTTAAAAAAATTTTTATAAACTTCCAAAATAAAATGTTAGCGTCTTATAAGTTATTTTGATCTTAACAGACTCTTATAACTTCAACCATGTTAATTACAAATTGTCACTACTCATATCTTATAAGTTCTAACATCTTATTATATCGAAAATTTTCAAGATCTTACTTCTAAAATAAGATCAAGCATCTTGTAAGTTTCAAAATTATCTTATAAGATAAAAGAGCTTATAAAATATTTTAAACAAGCTTGAGCAAACACCTTCTTAGTTCGAGTGAGTCATTAGAGCAATGTCGAAGAAGGTGTTGTATCATCTATATCTAGATATAGTCATCCTTGACTTAAATGCAAGCAATCCCCAAAATCACCTAGCTGCAGTTATTAAGAAAAAAAGAATTTCCATCTCTAGGAAAGCTTAGCTTAGGCACGACAACCTTAAGTGATAATTATTTCATGGTGATAAAATAGTACCCACCGGGCAAGAAGAATCTGTCCATCTAGAAATACAAGAGCAGTGAAAAGAGTGATTGCAGATTGTAGTGAGAATTCCACCTGTATCTTGGTCTAGTCTCTCTGCAAATGGCAATAATAAAATATATAAACACAAGCCATCTGACTTGAAAACTTAGTTAGTTAACATGCATTATATGCGTCACAACTACAAAGTGAAAGATGAAATGGACACCCTAGAGCAATTGAGTCAAAGGAGTCAACTAGATTTTTGCACTTGCAATTAATATATATCACTGCAATAAAGTGAAATAAGAAAGAACACACGTAGAGACTAAATATTAATACATCAATGTAATCGATATCTTCCAGAACCATAAGCTCTAACAGAAAGCACAACCAAAAATAAGTATCAAACACTAACAACCTCCACAAACAATGTTAGCTAAGTGGTTTAGGCTCTCCATTTTGAGTAGCTAATGCTGGTGGTCTAATTTCATTGAATTTTGTTTCAGTTTATGAGAAATCTTCTGAATAACCATCACAAGTGGTTTAAATTCTATTGAAAGCCTGAGCTTTACAGATTGGTTATTTAGATTAAAGAACTTGTGCATCCTTACATATTGGGGGTTAGTCAAGCACAGAGAAACATGCCACTATCGACATCTAACCTCCAATCAATATTGTGATCTAAATGGCAAGTGAATTCAAAAAATCAACGATTTACCCAGAACTAAAGTCTTGTTTTCCAGAATGGAAGTCCAAAAACAATACCTAGACAAACTGGACAAGAAGGCTGCTCTATGGAGCTTGCAGGGGTAGGCTGTGAGTGCTCAATGGACCCAGTAAACTGTATATCTACAGTGAAAAACAGATGGCAGGTCTCCTCCTGTGTTCAAAGCAACAACGATTAAGAGTAAGGTGCACACTTCTTCATGAAATTGTTAACATTTCAGAGAAGATAGACAACCATAAAGAGCAAAAAGTACCTCAAGAGATGAAAAATGCTTTCCATTGAAATGCTTGTAAAAAGAATCTGCAGATTTTTTATCATCAAGCCTTATCAAAATACTGTAGTGATCCTCGAGCCCCTCAGTCCTGAATTACCATAGATAACAAAAACCATGATGAGATATGAGACAGACAACAAATCTGCCATTAACTTCACAAACCAACCTGACAATTCGCATTTCCAACATGTGCTGAATAAACGAACCACAGAACTGACAAAAATCTGCATATGTCATGTGATTGGGCACCCCAAGTACGCAAATAAGAGGCTGTCTCCCAACCTAAAAGGCATTAAAGAGTTATTCTGGACAGTGATTTTAATAAGCAATTACAGATTACTGTCAAGCATTCAAAAACAAACAAACAAACAAACTACTTCACGTGTTATTATTAACAAGAGCATTATGCACACAACAAGACGAACTATTCTTACTTCTCCCTGATATCTTGTCCATTTAACAAGCAAATCGTTTAAGTAAGGCCACAAAGTTTCATTCTATTTATAAAACAATCCTTAAATAGTGAATGTTATTATGATTAATTAATTAGTGAAAAATACATGATACACTAAAGAAGATAGATTCAAGATAGAAGAAAATTCTGAACTGGCAAAGATTTAAAAATAAGCTAATTATAAACACTGTTGACAATTATGACCTTTGTTTGTTAGCCTATTGCTTGTAAATTTAGGACGACTCCATCTCAATATGATTTTTTCTTAAAAAATAGAAATTAAAAGAACCTTGTACCACGCCCTAGATCATTCCAAATATCTTCGACCGCAACTAATATAATACTAGTACATGAATAACGACACCTCTAGCAATAATATTATTCATTAAACTTGCGCAAACGAAATATCTGAAGAGAAAAATACTTCCGATAGTGCAATTTTGCATAAGGCATATTCTCAAGTGAAACAGCTCAACAAAGCAGACGAAATAATAATTTGTTTCAATGAAGTCTATATATTTTTCTTCAATATTATGCCCTAAACACGGAGATGACGGGATGAAATTGAATGACTTAAAAAGTAAATTCGATTTACTGGAAGTTGAGCGGAGGATGAAGCCACATCGTCGCGGTAGAGATGCATGACGCCTCTGATCTCTTCGATTCTAGGGTTTCCGGAAGAGAAGTGCAACGTCTGAGCAGTTGAAGAAGTAGAGGAATCTGCGGTTGAGCCAACGGCAGCCGACGGCGGGAACAAATCATCCGGCGAAGCTCTGGTAGCCGCGCTCGTACTAGTTGAAGTTTCATCCAACATTTTCTATTTTTGTGTATGAGTTTCGCGGGAGATGGGTGAAATCGATCTTTTTTATACAGATATATATATATATATATATATAGGTTGCCGTTCTGAAATGGAACGAAGAAACTTATTTTGCAGATATTTTACAGGAAAAAAAATATAAAACACGGTTTCTAATTTTATTTTTAGCCTATTTTCACTTCAGCCACTTTACTTTTTTAAAATGACGTTGTAGGGCATATGGAATCACTTAGTTTGCACCTTTGGCCAAAATGATCCTTTTCGGAATTACTAAAAAGACAGTCTCATTTATTTTTTGCAACAAAACAGTGCTATGTTCTAAAATTGTACGAGTATAAATTATGAAAAGTCTTTGATGTCTTTCGTATCTAATAAAATGTTCAAATATGTAGTGTTGCACTTTTTTTCATTAGAGTCGAGTTGATTCCATCTAATTTATTTATTCAATCTAACAAAATAAATTTATATTTTAAATTGAGATATTTTTATAATATATCACTTCTCAAGTGACACCACACTATAAATTACTTTTAATATATACAATTTTTCTTGAACAACATATCATTCCTTAATTTTACTTTTTCAATTGATTAACTAATTTAAATATCAGAAAACTTTCATCGGAGGTAACCCGAACAATTCTTAACTATCTTTCGTACTTTTAGAAATTCAACTCCAATTTTGAAATCATTTATTGTAAAAAATCAACAAATTTTATATTTTTTAAAAGAAACGTGTCATCATGTTCAAACACAACATACAACTCTCTTTATATGGTAAGCTCAAATTTAGAAGTAATAAGCACAGTCGCAAATAGAGCAAGATTTGCGTGATTGTAGAAAAATAAGGCCATTAGTAAGAAAAATAAATTACAAAACTGAATTCAGATAAAGATCCCTTATTGCCTATCTGTTAAGCCATGTGCGTATATATCACCTGCTTGGTATCCTTCATTAAGAGCATTCAAGATCATGTAGCCTTCTCCTTGCCCAAGCCATTCTTCAAGAGCATAGCAGCTCTGAGTATCTTAGCTTAAAAACAGTTTGAATACAATTGAAGTGATTCAATACATTGTCCAAAAATGAAAAAGTATATATGATTGATTGCACCGGACAACTAGACTATGGTTAAATTAACTAGCCTAATTTAAGTCATCTAAATGTGAATGTATATCTAACTGATTTAGTGATTGAAATTACAAATTAGTTCAAACTATGTCAGAGTTATGTCAGTTTGATTCCACTTTACAATTAAGATTGCTTTAACATTATAGAATATTTATGAAATGCTTACACTAAACACATTTATATGTGGTACATAAAAGCCTTTAACTATAAACTTCATTTATGTCATCCATTTTTCAAGGCCATAAATCTTTCCTAAACCCCCTCATTCAATCAACTTAAAACAGTCATTCATGTGCCAAAACACACGCAAAACAAGCATGTCTTCTTCTCCCCATCACACCTATCAGAATCCAAACTCTAATCCAATCTTCGACGAAGAACGTTGGATCATCCACATCCGCACAGCACTGGACGAAGATGACCTCGAACAAGAATTCGAAATCCCGGTCTCCATTTTCAATATCCCCAAAACCCTCAAGCTCATCAACCCAGAATCATACGCACCACAACTAGTAGCATTAGGCCCGTATCATCATCATCGGCCCGACCTCCACGAAATGGAAAGGTACAAGCTTGCTGCTGCAAGAAGATCCCAAAAGCATCTCCCGGGCCTCAAATTTCAAGACCTAGTAAACCATTTAACCAAGTTTGAGCCAAAGTTTCGGGCCTCTTACCACAAGTTCTTGGATTTCAAAGGCGAAACTTTAGCCTGGATGATGGCTGTGGACTCTTGTTTCTTGCTGGAGTTCCTTCAGATTTTTGCTGTCGAAAAGGGGAAAATCCCGACTAAAGTTTCGCCAAGAATGTCGCACTTGGTCGATAAAAGAGGGCAAAAATCGGGTTATAATGCTGTTCTTAGGGACATTGTAATGCTTGAGAATCAAATCCCATTATTTTCACTAAGAAAAGTTCTTGAATTTCAATTGGGATCATCCGGTGAGGCAGACGATATGCTTTATCCGCTGCTGATTGGGTTTGGTAAAGAGCTTTTGCCTGTTAAAACTATCCAAGAATGGCCAGATGTTAATCAGGTTACTAGATGTGCTCATATGCTGGATTTCTTGTACCGTTCGATTGTGCCAGAATTAGAGGGATCGGCTTCTGAAATAGCATCAGAAGAAGATATAAATGAAGGTGAAAACAGGGCAGGCGGCCCCGTGAGTTTGATCAAAAGACTATTGACTTCAAAACTTATTCAATTATTTGTCAAGTTGCCATGGAAAATTGTCTCTAATCTTCCAGGCGTGATACTGATAAAGCAGATTGAGTACTTGTGGTTTTCTCAGGAAAATGGTGAAAATGGACCGGAAAATGAGAATTGCGACAAGCACCCATTGATGGAGGAAATAGCAATCCCTTCTGTAACCGAACTCTCAAGGGCTGGAGTGAGATTTTCTGTTACGAACTCTGGCATTTTTGGGATCGGCTTTGATGTAAAAACGGCTATATTTCATCTGCCAACGATTTGTTTAGATGTAAACACAGAGATTGCCATCAGAAACTTGGTGGCATACGAGGCTTTCAGTGCATCAGGGCCGTTGATTTTTACGCGATATACAGAATTGATGAATGGGATCATAGATACTGAGGAGGATGCGAAGTTGCTAAGGGAAAAAGGGATTGTTTTGAACCATTTGAAGAGTGATGGAGGGGTGGCTAACTTGTGGAATGGCATGAGCAAGTCTATTAGACTGACTAAAGTGCCCTTCTTGGATAAAGTCATTGAAGATGTGAACAATTACTACAATGGAAAATGGAAGGTTAGAATTGGAAAGTTCTTGAAGAGACATGTTTTTGCTTCATGGCAGTT
Source organism: Jacaranda copaia (assembly GCA_014898725.1). Lineage (NCBI taxonomy): Eukaryota > Viridiplantae > Streptophyta > Magnoliopsida > Lamiales > Bignoniaceae > Jacaranda > Jacaranda copaia. Next base: position 596,986 of record JACGDI010005751.1, read on the forward strand.
TATGACATTGCTGGCTGCTGTTCTGCTGCTGTTTTTTGTGAGCTTGCAAGTCCTTTGCTCGTTGTTTAGCTTTGTTCGTGTGTTTTTATATCGCAAAAGGATGACATAAGTAATAGATAGAGGTGCAAACGAGTCAAGTTGGCTTACGAGTCTCATGAGTCAAGTTTGAACTAGCTTGATTCGAGCTCGAGCTCCAATCCAAGCAGATTTCGAGCCGTCTGTATCTACACTCGAGACTTATAAGCCAGTATATAATTAAATATTATTTTTTATTTTATCAATAAATATATATATTATATAACTATTTTTTTATTTCGAGTTCGAGTTTGAGCTCAAGCATGCAGTTTTTTATAATTAATTTGTTAATTCGAACTTTATCGAGTCAAGTTCGATCTTAAAATTTTAGGCTCATTGAGCTCGAGCTCTAAAATTTTGCTCAAACTCGGCTCGATTGCATCCCTAGTAATAAGTAAAAAAAGAAAAGAAGAAAAAAAATCTATTTTTTTTTTAATTTTTCTATCAAATTGAATCTTTGCTTCTTCTTCTTCTTCTTTTTTTTTTTTAAATCTTATAAATATTATCTCATTTATAGTACATGTGGTCGTAATCTGTAATGAGCAATAGCATATGGAATAGGAGATTTAGTCCGATTTTTCCTATCATCTTTTTGAAGTAAATAATTAGGAACATTTATTTGATAGTGATTGAATACAAAAAGGCTCGTCATAAAATTTAGGGTCGAGTTGATGAGATTTGGTTAGGCCGACTGTTGTTTAGTTAATTCAATTCAGAGCAAGAGCTATTTTTAAATAAAATATAAACAAAGATTAGGATCGTTGAGTTGGCGAGTGGAACGCCTTTCACACCTAAATCAGTAAATAGGTTCGAAAATAGAGAAATTAATCAGATAAAATGTAATTAATTAGGGTCGTAGTGGGTAATGCTTAGTTTATGCAGCCTTCATTTTAGGTAATTGAATGTCCTATATGGTTGACCATTGCATTCAATCAGATAATTTTTCATAACCACCAATTTTTATTGATTAATCCAATTGGTTTAGCAATTGATAATATTTAATAATCGTTCTCTGGTCACACTTGGTTGTAAGAGATATGAGATGAAATATGTTGGGAGTGTTTGTCCTTTTTGCCGACCTTTCCATGTAAAGTTTTGTAGTCATTTTATAGATAGATTAATGAGGTTCAATTCCTGAGTGTTTTTTTAAAATATTATTTTAATAAAAAAATTATTTTTAAATTATCACTTTTTCAAAATTACTTTTTATATTATTATCTTATTTTCATATGTCTTCTCATATAAGAAAAACTTTATTAATTGAAATTCATAATTTTTTTTCTTATTTAAAGGCCCCACCAAAATTTTACTTGTTAGAATTTTTTTTTCTTTTCTTATTTTTTGATGGAATTTCACCATCTTCCAAACTCAAAAAGTAACAAATAAGGTTAGTTATATTTTTTATCCTTAATCTATACATAGTAAGAGCCAATCATTAATTTTTTTTCTTTTGTCTTTTAGAATATCATAAAATTATAATTGAAGTTTGTAAAATAAAAATTTCATGATACTAGAAATTAATCTTTTAGGATTCTTGATCTTGCTTTATTTGTTGGGTTTATGTATTTAATAAAATAATTTGTTGAGATATTAACTTTTATTGTTCAATATTTTTTATTAACACAAATAATGTGTGATTTTTTTTTAACTATGTTATTTTTTAAAAACTTGTTTCTTTTTCTGTTGATTTCTAACTCTTATTTCATACATTTATCTCCAAATTCTAATGGCAGAATTTTTGCCCAAGTACATATGAACATGATCTTATTGATTTAAGTGTGTGTACGAGTTTTTGTTTGGTTCTTTTTGTTAAATTCGTTGTTTGTTGTTGAATAAAATTCTGTATTCTAATTAATGCGACTACTATTTTATTAATAAAGAGAAAACAAAAATGAGGTGGAGACCCGAGTGTCTCACTCATGTCTCTTATTCTCTCTCCCTCTCTTTAGGGAAGAAAAACTGAATTATAGCTCCAATAAATTTTAATTAATAAATTTTGGTTGCCCTATAAAATAAGAAAAAAAAATTGAATTCCAACTAATTAATTTTTGCTTACTTGAAAATAAATGTGGCAATAAAAATTGGGAAATAATTTTAAAAGAGCGATAGTTTAGAAATTATTCTTTATTAGAATAATATTTAAAAAGTTGTTCTCTAATTCCTCACTAAACATTTCACCTTGTGTTTCACAATATAAATGACTACCAATTGAATTAAATAGTATTATAATTTTTCTTCCAAAAATATTTAGTAGTAGATTTGATATACTTGACCCGTGCATACTTGTGAAGTGGATATATTATAGAATATTATCTGAAATAAAAGGTTCAAAATGAGATCAATCATTATTAATGTCTCTTTTTCAACAAGAATATAGTCTTTATTCCCAACACTTTCGTCCGTTACAAATCTTCTTTTTCTATAGCAATGCTTTTGTGATCTTAAGAGACAGGCAACTGCGGTACTTCCCTTATTCAAACAATCATTCAAATGGTAATAACTCCAAATGTGAAACGTATTTCCAACTGATACGGTACTTTTCTCATTCAACGATGATAACAGTTCTAAACATATGAAACATATTTCCAAATTGACTTACGTGAATTTTATGCTCACCAAAAAGTAAAAGAGGAGGCAAAGCCCGTAAGGGTCAACAACAAATTAAGTTACACAACATTAAACTCGCGGATTTGTTTGAATTCAAATTAGTGAATAAATTAATTTTCCATGATTTTTTTTAATCGAATTAATGCCAAAAGTAACAATATATGATCTATCAAATCAATTTATCATCAAGAGTTAAATAGTATAACATGAACAGTTTTTTATATTTGTACACTGATTCTAAATTTGGATTTTCAACCCAAATAATTTAAATTTCCTTTTTCACATATAAGATGTTCGAGAGTTTATAAGATGCCAAAAAGTATTTGGTAATTTTTTTAGAAAAGAACTTATAAGATGTTGGGAGTTTATAGGCTCTTTTTTAAAAACTAAGGAGTCCTTAACTTATTTTTCATATCTTAATAAGCTCCCTTAATTTTAATCGTATTAATTACCTAATTATCGTTACTAACATTTTATAAGCTCTAAAATTTTATTTTATTTAAGTACTTTAAGGACTTATTTTTTTTAAAAAAAGATATAACATCTTATAATCTTCAAATACATCTTATAAAATATAAGAGCTTATAAGACCTTTTAAATGAACCTAGCCAAACATCCTTTATATAAATAAGTTATTGTTAAAAAATGACTTAATATGTAATTATGCAAAGAATTAAAGTAAAAGAGACTGAAAAGTTATACATTAAGTGACTTACCAATGGACAAAACCATACTCGAATATGGCACTACAACAAAGTATAGTTTTAGCAATGAATAATTTCGTTACTATAACATTGAAATTTGTTACCTAAACTATTGGTAACGAAATTTCGTTACTTAAGTTTAGTACCCTAAAGCCCGTCGTAAAAAATCTAGATAACGAATTTTTGGTTCTTTACAAATGATAAACTTATGACGATGAAAAACGAAATACTTAGTAACCAAAACATTGGCAATTTTGTTGCATTTTATTTTTTCATTATCAATGCGCAACAAAATGATATTATTTATTTAATTCAGTATAGTTACTAATTGTTTGTGTAACAAAATATTTTGTTACAAATAGTTATATAATATTTTAATTCAAAAATAAGCATTTCGTTACTAATTGAACAGATAACCAAGAGTTTCGTTACAAAAGAGTGTGAAAATTTTGTTATATTTAACACCTGGCCGGCCCCACTCGACCCGCGGCCCGCTAGAAATGGAAAATCAAAATCTATTGGAATGGAGACTCAAACCCTCACATGTTGCAGCCTTCAACAAGAGCTTTATCAACTTAGCTACAGCTAACCTTGGTTAATATAGATGTATGCACAGATAATTATACATATTAAGCTTGGTTTGGCTCATTTAACTGACGAGGTCGAATTTTTTGTGAATCGTTTCATTTCATTTATATCCCTAGTTCTTAATATAAATAAAATAAAATTATAAAAAGTATTAGTCGGAAGAGTAAAATGTGTGAATTTTTTTACACTATTAAAAGTAAGTTTTGAAAATTAATGATAGGACATAATTAGTTTATTAGAATATTTTAGAAAAATATTATTATTTTTAAAAATAAAATAGTAATTGTCATTTGAATAAATAAAATAAGAGTATCAAATAGTGAACTAAAAGAAATAAATAGAAAGTATGGGATGATTATACAATATAGTTGCATGAAGCAAAGAAATTTTATTACATATATGTATATATAAATTATTAGGTAAAGGAGCAACATTTTTGCATTGTGAGTATTGAGTAAAGAAAATACTATAATAATTTATTTCTTTAACGAAAATATATAATATTAACAGATAAGTAAAAATATAGACTAAGTGGGTGTTTGGCTAAGTTTTTAATGAAAATATATTATAAAATTTTTTTATGCTTATAAAAATATCAGATTTTATCTTTTAAAATAAACCTTGCAATGTATGAATAAAATAAAAACTTAAAATTCATATGGTCTAAATTATTACACGAGTATGTTCAAATTTTAAAAATAATTAAATAAATACCTCTTTACATTTTGTAGAAGAGTTTATAATATGAAATACTTTATTTTAGAAATTTATGAAAAAAATATTTATCAAAAATAATTGGCATTACATATATATATATATTAAAAAATTATGAACAAAACCTTTTAAAGTAAAAAACAAAAGGCAATCTAATAAGCAAAAGAAACAATATTATTAATTGTGACGGTGTAAAAAAACTAGCGCGAAATTATTCATTCAATGGTAGTTACACTAGCCACTATCGTTTATTATGAATTTCACGGTGGGTTGGATAAATCGCCGCTTAGCTACCATCAAATTAATATTTTGTAGTGGTTGAGACAAACTGTTGCAAAATATATGCTGCGATTGACTTATTTTCTTGTGGTGTATATATAAACACTATATATGTACATAAGTATGAATAAAAAATTATATTATATTTATTGTTATAAATATTAAATATGATTTAATTTGGAATGAATAAATAGAAAAAATAGATAAAAATAAAAGAAATTTAAATTTTGATTGATAAATTTATATATATGTGAGTAAGTATAAATAGCAAAAATAAGTAAACATGTATGAATAATTAGAAATAAAAAATATAAAAATAAAAATTATTTAAAATTTTATAGATAAATATATATATATATATATATGTTGTGTATAAAATAAGAATATATGAAATAACGAGAAATGAGAATCAATGATAAATTTATTTATATGTGTAAAATTTACATAGATAAATTTATATGTGTGTGTGTGTGTGTGTGTGTATAAAATGAGAATATATGAAATAATGAGAAATTTTGATTTTGATTATTTGAAAGGTTAACAACTTTTTTTGTTATTCACTACTTTTTTGTTATTTGCAAAATATAATATGAATATCTAATTATATTTATACAAAAATTTGAGATTGAACACAATAATTTAATTTTTTCTATATTTATTTTACACTCTAATTTCATCCATATATTTTGTCACTAATTCCCATTTTAAAATCAATTTTAAGTTTATAATTATTTTATCAATTTACTATAGTTTTAACTTTATATGGCTAATGTCATATTCTTTTCTTTACTTAATTATTCGATAACTAAGTTATGAGGCAAATAAAAGGTTTCTATTAACTTATATACTAATATTGATTTTAACTTTACAATTATTTTATATATTTATTTTGATTTATTTTATTTTTTTTTATCTTTACTATCATTGTTTTGTCTTAATTTAATTAATTTTTAATCAAAAATTAAAATTAAATAAGATTATTTTTAAATTCATAGTTACCAATATAATATCTAATTCTTTATTTTTTAAGTTTTAACTTAATATATTTACTTGTCATCTTTTAAATTTAAAGTAATTTTAAAGTATTATAATTTTAAGTTTTTTTTTCTAATCAATCTTGTATTCTATATTATTCTAATATATTTTATTTTTTTAATGCAACTCTATGTTGATTTTTGATTGCATAATATTTTCTTCTTTTTAATAAAATATAAAATAATATTCATGGACTTTTATTTTTGGAATGACTTTTCTTTTCTTTTTTTTTTTAACTTCTCATTGAATAATCTTGAAATTTATTGTTCATAAATCATGTATACGAGATGTCTTTATTTATTTCTCGCTTTTAACTATTAAATTAAAAATTTTTAAACTTAATTTTACTTGATTATTTTTGAAGTAATATTTAACTTTACTAATCACTTCACCATTTTTGGTGATATTTTTACTTTTATGTTGTTATTTATAATTTTATTTATAATTTAACAATTAAGTTAATATATATTGTAATTTTAGATCTCATTTTTATTTTTAAATTATTTATTTTAGTTAGTAAATTTTTTTATATTTATATTTAATAAATATTTTTTTATATTTAATAAATACATTCAACTTAATCTAATTAAATTAATTTAGGTATGATTATTTTTTAACATTATTGAGATATAATTTATAAACAAAATCATATTTAATCAAGAGATGAATTTGATTTTTATTTTTATTTTATAATTATTAAATATATTTAATTAAATTTTATTAAATTACTTTGGATATGTTGATTATTTTAAATTTTTATTTTTTTAATTCAACTTCAATTAAAATATTATTTAATATTTAAAAAATAATTAAAAAATTATAAAAATTTATTTTGAGTAATTTAAATAATATTGAAGTTAAACCCCCATGTTAAAGTTACAAATAAGTCCAAGGATATTTTCCTCTGAAAAATAATCAAAGCAGCTTTTGAAGGATATTTTGAATTTTAATATAAATTTTCAACCAATGTCTACAAATTTGTAAAGGATGCTAACAATTCTTCAAATATTTAATTAAATATATGGAGATAAAAAGTAATTTTATTAAACTTATAACTATATTACTAAGTTTATATTGCAATGTCATGAGTATTTCAAAATAATTTCAAAATTTCCAACTATATTAAAGTTATACAAGTTGATCAATTTCAAAATAATTTGCGTAAATTAGGTGTAGAAAATTTTCAATAAATGCATGTTCAAATTGTCCACATCAATATATTATCAGTATAGAATATTTTAATTTTTAAAATAAAATTAATTACACATAAGGACTAAAATTTTTAGAATTTATAAACAATTTTACTAAAATCTTTTTGTTCAAAAACAATGCCCTAATAAATAATAACAACGAATAGAATTAAATTTTTAACTCCCATAATAATACGTCATAATTCATCTTACATTATAAGATAAAAAAATAACTTTTGTATGTACTATTTATAAATAAAATGGAGGGAGAAACACAAATTTGGACGGAATAAAAAAATAATAGTAGAATTCATTTTTGGCGGGAAACTTATTGTTTGAAGGCAATATAATATGTAGACCAATTAATTCTTAAGAACAACTTGTTTAGATCCATAAAAGTTAATAATTATTACATTTAATAATATACGTTAAATTAATACTTTTTTTTACACTATATTAGGCCATGGCAGTTGTTTTCATTTTAGCAATTTATATAGTAAAACATACATACAATTAACATATAGATATGTATAAGTTATAAAAATCTTTAACTCACAAAAAAAAAATAAACATATTTGTGGGGGTTATTTAGTGTAGGTTATTATGAACCCCCACTAATCATCTTATTTTGTGGGGGTTATTAAACCCCTCTTAATTAATAATAAAAATTAGGAATTTTTAGTACTTAGTGAGACTTTAACTATGGGGCTTTAACAACCCCCACTAAATAATAATAAATGACAAGGGTTATTAATATTTAGATTAACAATCTTTACTGAAGATCCATCCCAAATTATACCACTTATATATGAATTAAGCATCAATTTAATATTTTAGTTTTCATCATCTTTAAAAGCTCAAAAATATTTCATAAAACTAACATCCCCAAATTTTGGTGCTAAAATTAGTTAATATAGATTTAATTAATTTATTTTTTTAATTTTTAAATTATTTTAAAATGTTTTCTAATTTTTTATTATTTTTTAATGAAAATAGTAATGTATTAGTTTTATTAGATATAATTTATAATATTACTTAATTGATTTTTTTTAAAACTTTCTTCACATCATGGTTATAGTTGAAATATTGCTACTTTGGCCTTATTAGTTTTGCAATCGAGAGTATAAGTATATATGAACCTATCTACACTAACTTTTATTAGTTGTAGCTAAGTTGATTTGTGGCTCCTTATAGGAAGGCGTTGGTGCAGGTTTGAGTTTCGCTCCAAATGCAATTGCGGAATTATTTCCAGCCATCAACGATCCAGCATACCGAGGCCCAAGACGCTGTGGCCCATCCAGTCCATGCTCATGCAACCCAGCCCACCGGAGTCCAGTCTCTAGCCCAGCTTCTACTCTAGATGCAAGAATGGCCCATGGTTGAAATTGCCTAGATAAGATTAGGCCTGCCCACCAATTGCCCAACGCACCAGGGTCCGAGTTCATCCTAAAGCCCAACTTGCATAGGCCCGCAAGGCCTGCCAAGTGTCTCCAGTTCATGCCCCAAGTCCAACTATATGACTTGCTAAAATTATATGAAATAATATATCTTAATAGTAGCAGGGGTTTCTCAACCCTTGCTAAATAAAAATAAACACCTGCAAATTTTCTTAATCATTAGCGGGGGCTGTAATGACGGTCGGTTAAAAATCCTTGCTAGCAATTGGTAGAATATATAACTGTGACAAATTTCCTTAATCATTAGTGGGGGTTGTAATGGTAGTTGGTTAAAAATCCCTACTAGGAATTAGCAGGATATATAACTGCGGGAGGTTGGGGAACCCTCACTAAATATAATTTTGATCCTTGCTAAATTTAATTTTTTTTGTAGTAACTGGCCAATACAATGATTAAAAAAAGAAATATAACATTAATAGGCCTAACTTCAGGGACCCTTTTTTTTCATTAAGTATTATGATAAACTAGATTTCTTTCTTTTCTTTTGCTATTAAGGTATGTAACCTTTAATTATTTATTTTAAGGAGTTTTTAGAAATTTTTTAAAAGAATATTGTATTGAATTATAATAAAAAATTAAATTCTTAAGCACCAAAATTTATAAGTCCAAATTATATGTTATTTAACTATTTCAACTATAATAGAAAGTGATTTAATAATTTAAAAAATTACATGTCAATTCATCTTGTAATCTAAGATAAAAAGAAATTAAGTTTGCCATAAATTATTTATACAAAAAAAAAAAATGGAGAAGCTAAAATTTAAAGAAATCGAAAAAAATGAAGAGAATTCATTATTATTAGAGGAAATCAAGTTCAATTATTATGTCAAACTAATAATAAAAATAATTCTTAATATTTTTTATAGGCCAAAGTTTGGAGGGAATACAAAGTTGGAGGGAAACAAAATTGCATTGCCATTGAAATTCATTAAATAAATTTATACATCTATATAAAATAAGAGTATATGAAATAATGAGAAATGAGAAAAATGATAAATTTATTTATGTATAAAATGAGAAATATATGATAAATCTTCTTTAAAGTTTATTGAAATTTATATATATGTATATAAGTATGAGAAATGAGAAATAATGATACATTTATATATGTATAAAATGAGAAATACATGATGAATCTTCTTTAAATTTTATTGAAATTTATATAAATATGTATATATATACTATATATGTATATAAATATGAATAAAAAATTATATTTGATGAGGTTAAAAGCTATTTTCGGTGAATTAGGTGTGTTTGGGCTAATTTGACCAAAGAGGTCGAATAATCCAACAGTAATATCTTCTTGGGCTAAGATCTGCAATCAATAGCAAACGTCAGACTAGCCGAAATGCCCTCGGCTAAGGCACTCCAACACTTAAGTTAATACTAATCGAGTGAGGTAATCGAGCAGCAGAATAAAAGCATATAGTGTATATGGCATACTTAGAAGGTGGCTGGCAATAAGGTATATATAATCTTCTCCATATGAATTATATGTCCAAGATGCCCCTATCAAATGTAGAGGGCTCTTGTCCTTGCCCGGGAATTGTTGGTTATTTTCCATCTCGATACTATTTTAGATGGCATCATCTCCTCCTTTTCAAGATGAATAGTATTCTGGAGGCACGCCTCCTAATAGAGTTGGTGGCAGAGGTGATACTGGGGTGACATGTGCTATTAATGCTGAGGCACGCTGACTGCCAAAGTATTAAATGCGGTAAGGATATAATTCAGCGTTGGAGTGAGCACTCTGATCGACAGTGATCGACCAGACAAAGTGGTAAACCAAAGAGATGGCTGAACGAACAAGGCAGCTTAAAGCCTCCCATCGGGTAAGGTTGAGAACTATTCTCTCGACCTTGCGGTTGTGGTCAAGTGACTCGACCTAACTGGATCTGGAGGCATAGCTGGGCTTCAGATGCTAGGTAGGCCTAAAAATTCTCTCTAGAGTCGATAGCTTATTGGGTTGAGCCTATTGGGCTATCCTATATCATGAATCTCCCCCACTCGCAGTCCTGATTGAGCTTGTTAATGGGAAAGAGTAGAGTGTAGACAACTAAATGACGATTATGTGCCTTCGACTAGGATATTTGAACTATCGACTAAGATTTTTGAATACTTGACTAGGGTTTGGTGCATTTAATATGTCTGGTACGTTGAGGTATATGAAGCGCCAAGAGATGGCTATGCAATTATTACTGCCGCTTGGGTTCCTACATCTGAATGCCTATAAAAATTAGGATAGAAACATTCAGTTTACACTTTTACTGAATCCAGTTTGATCGATTACTGCATTCAGAGCCCTTAATCTCTTTCTACATTTCAGAGCTTTCAAATAAAAAACTGTAAGTTCTTCTCCAAGTTTCTAGTTTCCTTCATTTGCATTTTAAACATGTCGAGTTCATCAGATAGTGAGGACACTAGGTCCCACAGTGCATACTTCCATGGGGAGGTTAGGGGTGAGAGCTTGTCTGAGAGTACATTAGACAGCTCATTGAGCGACAACTTGACCTTCAGTAGTTTAAGTGTTGAGAGGGTTGTTTCTAGGGACGAGGCTGGCCTAAGTGAAGTGCCAGCATCACGTGGTCAATTTTTTACTCCTAACCATTATAGCGAGATAATATCCAAAATCACCCCTGCTGACTTAGTTTGTATTTGAGAATTATACCATATTTTAGAGAAGTACGAACTTCTAATGGTTGGGCTATCGGGTAGGATGCATTGATCTCTAAGAGGGTGTATAATGGTGTTCGATGAGGAATTTAGATGTGGCCTTAGGTTCTCGATAACACCTGCAATAGTCGACCTCCTAGGGGGCCTCGAAGTTTGCATAACGTAGCTCATACCAAACTGTTTTGCCATTGTATATAGTTTGGTTGTGCTGATACACTTGTTTGGCCAGCCAGCTTCATTTGCCAATTTTTCAAACTTGTTCCACCTATCTATGTCTCGAAAGTCAGGTAGCACTAAAGAGTCTGGATTTTATTACCTGACAGTGTGCCCACATAGAAAATTGCTAGTAACTCCCTCCTCATCATATGGCTAAGAGTGAAAAAAATATTATTTATATATTCGAGGGCCTAGTGAGTTTAATATTCCGAGAGGGTGGTGGAGAGGGCACATCGAGATATCGGGGAACCAAACACAGAGTTGGTCCAACACTTTTGTTTGGGACCTGGTCGAGTTTGGCCAGATTGAGGCCTCAGTTCTGATAGAGGAGAGATTTTTGGTACTGGCTAGCTTGTTGCCGATCAAGCTAAACTTGCCCACAGACGACCAGCTAGGTAGAAATCCTTATCAATTATGATAATTGTGTATTTTCATATCTTTCTAACTGGTTCTAATTGCTCTTTATTTTATTCTTTGTTGGCAGATTGAGAAGAGATCATGACTCATGGTCGACAAGAGGTATTGGCTATGGCCCAAAGAAATGATGAGCGCCATCGGACGGCCGCTTGATGAGATACAGCTTCTGTGGCGAAGGCAACACCCTTGACCGCCACCCCAACTGTCCCACAAATCAAGCAGGCGCCCTAGCCTGCTTGATCAGCAGAGGATGTTCGTAGTAGCCCCTCGAGTTGGCGCAAGAGACAGATGGCTGAGAAGGGGGCTCTACGCCCAAGAGAATGGCAACTGACAAAGACAAGCAAAAAGTGGTCACCAATTATGATCTATTTAGCAAGTGTAGCAATGGGGTCCTGTTTCAAATACCCAAGCTACTATCGCCCTGATTTAGAACTGACCCAATTATAGAGATGACAAATTCAAGATCGATCATATCATTGAGGATGACGGGCACTGGTGCACTCAAATGTATAGTGGCTAGGCTCTTTGCCACTAACCAGCGGAAGTTCATGGGCTTGAACCAAGTTGGTGCACTCAGAGCTCTGACCTACTACTACAATATAGCACGTGTGAGGTCGATTATCTTCTCATCGAATTTTGCCCTTAGCTAATTACACCGTTTAATGATATTTTCTATTTCAGGTAAGCCAACTTGAGTACCATTTTAACTACAGGTTGGAATAGCTTTGGCTAATCGTGAAGAATTGCGGGAGGGAAAAGAGCTAGAGACTCTAAAGTTTTAGCTTGAATCTTCCCAAACTCAAGTTGATGAGCTAACCAAGGAGGTAGCCGACCTTCAGGCTCAACATGACATGAAAGACCAACAGCTGGTCGAGGCCATGGAAGAGAGGAGCCAAATGGACTTAGTGTTGAAGAAAACTCACTAGGACATGCAAGTGAGCTACTCCTCTAGTCGATTAGCCAGCGTGCTACTACGCTCGAGGAGGCTTAAGTAGCATTCTCTCGACAGCTCCTTTTGATGTAAAGGGGGTAGTAGAGCAATTTATGCTCATCTCGGCTTTCCAGGACACAAGCATAGTTTTCTTGATCGATGATGCCCACGGGCATTTGAAAAGGTGATCAAGCAACTTGAACACCTGGGCTATGCTTTCTGGGCTGAAGATAAAGACAGAATAAGTCTGGTTCTGGACGATAAGCTGCAGTCTTACCCTGAGTTTGAGGAAGCCACGGTCAATGAAAGCACGAAAAAGGACACTACGATGAATGCGCTCATCGAGCCCATAACCAAAGCTCAGCAAAAGCAGGCTGAGGTTGAGAGTAGGCTTGCAAATCTGGCAAGGGAATTCACCTTTACTAACAACTTTGCCTTCCAAATCAAAGATGGGTAGGTCGACATCACCCAGTACTTGTTGCGCTCAACTGACTTTATGGGCAACATGTCAGGGCCCTCGTAGCCAGGACAAGCAATTCTACCCCTTGTATCAGTAATGCCCGAGTTTAACCAAAATGTGTAAGAGGGTGGCCAGGCAGGTCGATCGAAAAGGGCTGGGTCGAGCTGCAATTGAAACTCCTATTGTAATAAACATTTTTTTTATGAAGGTTGTCTTTCCACTCTAATAAGCATTTCGTTCAATGAAATACTAATTTGATTCTGCTCAATGAGTATCTAATCAATTTTACAACTTTCTTGTCGAATGCAACTATCTCATCACAAATGTGTGGTTGATGACGTTGTTAATTAATAAGAAAACCCAGCAACTTTATCGTCGATTGAGGTTACTGTCGTTAAGGTACGCATGATCTCGTTGAAATATGTTTGATGTTCTATTTTAAAATTTTCTTCAACTTTATAGTTGAGTTTCATTATTCTAGTCGAGTTTGAGGTTTCTTAATTGGGCAACATGAAGCCGCTTATTGGGTTGACTACATAGTTTGGATTTGAAAAGCCTTGAACTAGCAACGTGAAGCTACCTTTGGGTCAACTATGGGGTCGACTTCAAAGTTTGGGCTTGAAAAGCCTTAAGCTGGCAGCGTGAAGTTACTTTTGGGTCAACTTTAGAGTTTAGGCTTGAAAAGCCTTGGGTTGGCAGCGTGAAGCTGCTTTTGGATCGACTACAAGGTCGACCTTGAACTTCAATTGGGAGGCCTTTGTTCTTCAGGTTGAAACTATTTCTTGGGTCGACTTGAAACTTAAAGGTGAGAGTGGTCGTGGCTATTAACATTACAAGTGAATGATAGTAATGCAGCTAAATTTCATTTATATAATAGAATACAAAGATGATTACAACGCATTCTTATACATAGAATTTTTTTAAGTTGATGGCATTCTATGGACAAGGAAGCTTGTCCCCATCGACATTGGTAGGTCAATAGGTATTATGATTTGACACTTTTATGACCATATAGGGCCTTTTCCATTTTGGGTCAAGTTTGCCAACATTCTTGGATACCTTCACATTTTTGAAAATAAGGTCTCCAACCTTAAAACAACGTAGTTTTACCCCTTTATTGTAGTTTTCTGCCATATTTGATCTGTAGGGCTGCATGGTGTTGAAAACTGTTTTTAGTGAATTAGATGTGTTTGGGCTAATTTGACCAGAGAGGTCGAATGATCCAACAGTAATATCTTCTTAGCCTGAGATTTGCAATCAATAGCAAACGTCAAACTAGCTGGGATACCCCCAACTAAGGCACTCCAATGCTCAAGTTAGTTTTGGTCAAGTGAAGTAATCGAGCAGTAGAGTAAGAGTGTATTGTGTATCTAGCATACCTGGATGGTAGCTGACAATGGGGTATTTATAGCCTTCTCCAGGTGGATGATATATCCAAGATGCCCTTATCAAGCGTAGAGAACTCTTGTCCTTGCCTAGGAGTTGTTGGTCATTTTCCATCCTGATACTATTTCAGGTGGCATTATCTCTTGCTTTCTAAGATAAATAGTACTCTGGAGGCGCGCCTTTTGATAGAGTTGGTAGCAGAGACGATACTGGGGTGGCACGCACCATTAATACGGAGGCGCACTAACTGTTAGAACATTAAATGCAGTAAGGCTATGATTCGGTGTCGGAGTAAATGGTAATCAACCAGACAAGGTCGTCAACCAGAGAGATGGTTGAACAGACTAAGCTGCTTGAAGCCTCCCGTTGGGTGGGATCGAGAACTATTTGCTTGACCTAGTGGTTGTGATCGAGTGACACAACCCAGATGGGTTCGAAGACGTAGCTGGACTATAGATGTTAGGTGGGCCTGGAAATCCTCTTTGGAGTCGATAACTTATTGGGCTGGGTTTGTTGGGCTATCCCATATCAATATTATATATATTTATAAATTTAAATATTATTAGAAAAAAATAGATAAAAATAAAAGCAATTTAAATTTTATTGATAAATTAATAAAAAATAAATACATAAAAAAGGAAAACATATAAAAATAAAACTATATATGCACATATAGGCAAAATTACAATTTTCGTCTAGTAACTTTACCTCAAATAATTTTTGGTCCTATAAATTACATAATATCAATTCTAGTCTTATAAGTATCAAAAAATTGTCACTTTTAGTATTTTTTTTACCGGAGCCGGCAAAAGCTGCTGGAAAATGTGACGTGGCACATGGGGCGTGTGGACATTTCTTGGTTCTACCTTGTTGGCAAAAAATAAGTGGTGACATGGGATTTGTGGTAGTTGGTATATTACATTTGAAATTTAAAAAAATAGTAATTAATATAAATAAATAGAAAATACATATATATGATATATATTTATATATACATATATTACATGTATATATGCACCCCATCCCCCCACCAGCACCTCCCACCCTACTGGGCTGCCACCAGCCGTGAGCCAAGCGACCAGCCAAATCTGGCTAGGTAGCCAATGGCCACTTGGATCTGATCATGGCTGCCTCGACCACGGCCAAATCCAAGTGGCTGCTGGCTGCCCGCTAGGGGGAGGGGGATGGATATGCAACATTTTTTTTCTTTTTTTATTTTCTTTTTTAATTTATTTATTTTTAATTTAAATTATTTTAACTATATTTTTTTTGTTTTCTAATTAGTAAATAATAATTATAAATTATATATAAATATATATTTGTATAAATATATGTGTATATTTTTAAATTCAAAATTGTGCTAATTAAGTGAGTTAAAAGAATATTGTTAATATGGTTGATTAAATTTTTTTATTTTTTAATTAGCAAATAATAATAAACTATATATAAACATGTGTATATATTTTTTTAAGTTCAAAGTTGTGCCAACTAAGGGAGTTAAAAGAATATTGTTAATATGTTAAATTAAATTTTTTTGTCTTTTAATTAGTAATTAATTATAAATTATATAAATATATATTTATATAAATATTTTTGTATATTTTTAAATTCAAAGTTGTGCCAACCAATTGAGTTAAAAGAATATTATTAATATGGTAGATTAATTTTTTTTAATTAGTAAAAAATATAAATTATATATAAATATATGTGTATTTATATGTATTTTTATTTATATTTTGAGGGAAATATCTATTATTATAGAAGTCAAATCAATGATTTTTTTGTTAAAGTTTTTGGTGAAAATGGTAATGAATGATTATAATAAAATATATATGATGTATATATTGAAAAATGGGGAAGTTTTGGGGATAATGAAGGATAGTAGAGGGTATTTTGAAAAAAAAAATATATCTTTTGGAGGAAAAATGATGATATGTAATATATAAATAGAATATATATGTATGCATATATTAAAAAATGGAAAAGTTTTGAGGATAATGAAGGATAGTAGAGGATATTTTGGAAAAACAAATTGTGTTTTGGAGGAAAAATGATGATATGTAATATATAAATATATATAAATAGATGTGTATATATGTGTGTGTATGTATAAATTCTATGATATTTGAAATTAGAAAAAAAAAAAGACATGTATTGCCTACTAAGCAAGAAAAAGATAAAAAAAAACCTACTTGGCAGTCCAACATGGCAAAAACAATAAATTACTACACGCCCAAATTGTCATGTCACATTTTCCAATGACTTTCGGCGACTTTAGGAAAAAAATGACTAAAAGTGACAATTTTTTTATACTTATAATACTAGAATTGATATTATGTAATTTATAAAATCAAAAACCATTTGAGGTAAAGTCACAAGATGAAAATTGCAATTTTGCCTATTTTTAAATTCAAAGTTGTGCCAACTAAGCAAGTTCTTAGTTAAAAGAATATTGTTAATATAGCAGATTAATTTTTTTATTTTTTAATTAGTAAATAATTATAAATTATATAAATATATATAAATATTTCTGCATATATATATATATATATTTGTGTGTGTGTGTATTTTTAAATTCAAAGTTGTGCCAACAAAGTGAGTAAAAAGAATATTGTTAATATGGTAGAATAAATTTTTTTATTTTTTAACTAGTAAATAATTATAGATTATATATAAATATATGTGCATATATGTGTGTGTTTGTTTATATTTTGAGAGAGATCGTTTTTACCGTAAAAGTCAAATGAATACTTTTTTGTTAGATGTTTTTGGTGAAAATAGAATTGAGTGATTATAATAAAATATATATGATATATATAATATATGTATATATATATTGAAAAATGAAAAAATTTGGGGGATAATAAAGGATAATAGAGGGTATTTTGGGAAAAAATTGTGTGTTGGAGGAAAAATGATGATATGTAATAATAAATATATATAAAATAGATTTGTATATATATGTGTGTGTATATAAATTATATAATATATTTGGAATTAAAAAAAAAGACATGTATGTTGCCAACTAAGCAAGAAAAAGACAAAAAATGCCTACTAGGCAATCCAACATGACAAAAAACTCCAAGCTACCACATGCCCAGTGAGCCATGTCAGCTTTTCCAGCAACCTTGGTTGTCTCCAGCAAAAAAAGGACAAAACATGATAATTTTTTAATACCTATAGGACCAAAATTGCAATTATACAACTTATAAGGTCAAAAATCAAATGAGGTAAAGTTACATTACGAAAATTACAATTTTGCCTGCACATATACATATTAATATATAGATATATACACACACACATACGCACATATAAAAAATGAACTTAGCACCCCACCAATGTGACAATTAAGCTTTCCATTGGGCTAGGTGTGACTGGTTTGAAGTTGCGTCCCCGAGGGAGGGGGGGATTTGGGTTTTCTTAATATTTATACTTTCTTTAATTATAAAATTTGTTAAACTGATTATTGGTTTAACATGTAGATCGAAGTAGATCCAAATAAAGAATAATTTTGTCTTTTACTTTTTAGATATTTAATTTAATTTTTAATTTTTTTAACCATGGTGAAGGGTGACATGGGCATATAGGGAGGTGCCAATTTTTGGAGGAAATTTTTAATTGTGATGACATGTGATATTAATAACTAAAATATTTTTTACACCTTAAATTAAATTAATTTATGGAGAGAACAAAATTTTGAAGGAAGAAACTTTGGAGCAAATTTGGAGGGCATACAATTTTAGAGCGAAATAAATTTTAGGTGAGACTTTATTTAATTGTGAATTAAAATTAGTAAAAAAAAATATTTGTTATCATTTTTATATAATAAAATTTTGGAGGAAAAACATTTTAAAGGATAAATTATTAACTGTAGTAACAAATATATTTGTTACTATAAAACTTAATTGTAACAAATTTGTTAACGTAACCAAAAAGTAGAAATTTTTGTTACAAATTTGTCTTTCTAAAAGGTGAAAAAATTTATTTGCGGCAATACTCCAGTTTTGGTAACGAATTTTCCTTTAGTTACAAAGAAATAAAAATTTTGGATAATAAATATTTATTAAAGATAACAAATATTTTTTTTGGTTACTTAAGATGAGTGCTTTAGTAACAAAATTCTGATCTCGTTACAAAAAATCATAATGTTATAATAAAATTTTACTTTATTATCAAAAATTTTATTACAAGAAGTACAATTTGTTGTGGCGTGAACTCGGAATTGTTTTAGGTTGTGGTCATTTGATTGTTGATGTTATCAAACAAAATCTTCTATTTAGCCGTGCTTCAAACCGTGAAACAAAAGGTGGTTATTGTTTGTCCGTCATGGTAAACATTTTCTTTTTAATTTAATTTAATTTTTTTAAAAGGGAAGAGTGATTAGTGCAGTAACTCTTTTGCACGTAAGATAAGAATCATTTACTAGGTGAAATAAACAATTTAAATCACCATTACTATTACATGGGCGAATTCACCACAATAATCATACCAATTTAAGCATAACTATTTACTAAAACACGTAACTATATAATAATATTTTTTTACCATAATAAAATATTTAATTAGAATCATAAATTATATAAAAGGTGAGTACGTCACCACATACCACCACAATATCATGATGCACCAAAATGCATAACTATAGAATTAACACACTATGGAATTTATGATTTAGATTATAGTTATTGTGCAAATAAAGAGCCTGTTGCTACATCTTCACCAAAATGTATAACTATAGGGTCCCACACTGCTATGAAGTGAGCTATTTCTTTACAATTTTTTTGCTCGAATTCTTCTAATATAAATCATAATTAAATATTATTAAGATTGACGTAATCATCACTATCCTGCTAAAGTACCAATCAAAGTGAAGTCCTTCCCCCAAAGATAACTAATCATTCATGAGCACTATCACAATTGAGATCGAATTGTTGACTTCCTTATACTAAGTACTACATTAACTGTATGATAAATTTAATTTAATTTATTTAAATCTTTTCATAATAGATAAATAAATCGAGCAAAATCCAATGGTACTTTAATTTAATTTCAAATTTTTATCAAGCAACATCTATGTAGAAATTTGATTTGATTGTTAAACACGCGAAGTTTGAACAACATTTTGGATCTAAAAGAAGAAAAAGAAGAAAAAGAAAAAAAAAGAAAGAAAGAAAATTGTGCCCAATCGTCGAGTCATAGAGTTGTACACGCTATTGTTAGGACTTGAAAAAAGAGACACACCACAATAATTTTAACTTATTAGTAAACGTGAAAAATGCTTCCATTTTATAGGTCAAACGGCTATCAGATTCTTCCTACTCCGATGCTCTTATCCTTTTCATTCTTTAACATATATATATATATATATATATATCACACGTTAAAATAGTTGTCCGTTAGCACATAAACGAATATCGTACTAAACTTAATAAGTCACAGGCCAAAGAGTTAATTTAATACTAAAAGAGTACACAGCACAGAGTTCAAAAATATTAATATGTCACTTTCAACAATTTGATTGCACAATTCCAAGCTTTTGGGTACACTTTCACCATTTTTAAGTCAATTATAAAATTAGGGCTGCTGCTAAGATAAGCTCGAGACATTATTAAACTTTGGAAACTTGAGTTGCGTGGGTGGTGGAGTTTGGATTCATGAAAAGTTACTGACATAGTAAAGTGTTTTGATCGGGTGATCATTTAACTCAATAATATCAATCTCACACATAAAATATTAAATTAAAATTTAAATTTAAAACTTATGACATACATGAATATGAATTAAAAAAAAACTCTATAGTTCTTTTCATGCTATGAGTTAATTGATTTAGTAATTTATCCTTTGTTTATATAAATTTTCATTAAATATATTGAATAAGTAAAAGGAAAATTTTGGTATATTAAAATTTGGTATCATAACTTTCATTTTAGACACAAAACCCCCTTCCTTTTTATAATAGTATAGATGCTTTGTTTTGGTAAAATGTTTTGTCAAAACATAATTAAACATACATCTATCTTCGCTTCAAAATGTCAAAATAGGTTTTCTCACAATACTCTTTTTATCTTTCATTATCTCCAAATATTCCCTATTTTCTCATATTTATATACATATATATATATATGTCTCATATATTTTATTATTATTCTTATAATATAAAATATTTCTTAATTTCATTTTCACTTGAAAAATTAAACAAAAAAAATCATTGATTTAACTATTATAGTGAAAGATATCCCCTCTAAAATATAAACAAATATACTATATTCTCCAAATATTTTCTACCTATTTTCTTAAAACATAATTGAATATTCGTAGAATATCTCCTTCACAAGTAAAATAAAATATATTTTTATTCTGAACACGTCCACAAATGCGCTCCCCAATTATCACTCAAAACAAAGGTAAACAAACAAAGCCTTGAATTTTAAGTGCATGTGTAAAACATTTCTTACACAACAGTCAGTTAATTAGCTTATCAAGCTGTATCAATCATGCTTTAGTTTGATTTCATATGTCCCATATTGTACCAAAATGTTAGAATCATCAACTCAACAATTCTCTATAAATACTCTTGCCTCCACCCCTTTACAATTCAATAAATCTTGCAAAAACAAAGAAACCAAACATGTCTTCGTCTCAAAACCCAAAACTGTATCCCAACCCGAATTCAAGCTTTAACGAAAAACAATGGGTAATCCACGTCCGTAGAACCCTAGATGAAGATCTTGAAGAAGACACAGAAACCCCAGTTCACATCTTCACTGTCCCCAAAAACCTAATGGCCATTCATCCAGATTCTTACATCCCACAGCAAGTTGCAATCGGGCCGTACCATGGTACCCGACCCGAGCTCCACGAGATGGAGAGGTACAAGCTTGCTGCCGCCAAAAGACATCAGAAAGAATTCCAGAACGTCAAAGTACAGCATCTTGTCGACGAGCTGATGAAAATCGAGCCCGCGATTCGTGCATGTTACCATAATGTCTTGCGTTTTAGCGGCGAAACTTTGGCCTGGATGATGGCAGTGGATGCCTCTTTCTTGCTGGAATTTCTTCGAGTTTGTGCTGTCAAGACAGCAACTCTTGATCATCAAAACGTTGTTATTGGATCAAGATTGTCGCGTTTGGTCGGGTTAGCAGGGAATAAGGCTGCCCATAACGCGATCCTTAAAGATATTTCCATGCTGGAGAATCAAATCCCTTTGTTCGTGCTAAGGAAACTATTAGAAATTCAGTTTTCATCCTTGGAGGAGGCGGATGAGATTTTGTTTCGTATGTTGATTGGGGTCTGTGAAGAGCTTTCTCCATTCAAAACAGTGGTAGGTTTGGGCAACATTAGAGTCACAGAATGTGCCCATTTGCTTGATGTTTTGTACCATTTCTGCGTGCCCAAATTTATGGGATTTCTCAGAGGATTATCATCAGTTGAAGAAGAGGTAGTTCTAGCGATCAAGGAAGAAGATCAAGAACCTGCTCTAGTTTCAGATGGTCAAAAAGAATTATGTGTTAAAATTTCCAAATTCCAACAACCATGGAATATCATCAAGAGGATTATGACCTGCAAACCACTGAAAATGATGGTGAAATTGCCCTGGACATTTCTTTCCAATTTACCAATCTTGAAACTGATAAAAAGGCCAGTGGAAGACTTCTTCAACTCCCTGGATGAGGAGGGAAACTATGGAGATGGGAATAGTACTAAAGCTGGATCCAGTATCCAAAAGCCCCCATTATTGGAAGAAATCACAGTCCCTTGCGTAGTAGAGCTCGCCAAAGCCGGGGTCCGTTTTGAGCCCACCAGTGGAGACATCTCAACCATTACTTTTGACAGCAATAACAACGTATTATATCTTCCGATCATTAGCTTAGACGTGACATCTGAGGTTGTCTTGAGAAACTTGGTGGCATACGAGGCTTGCAGCGCACCAGGGCCGTTGGTTTTGGCTCGTTATGTTGAGTTGATGAATGGGATAATCGATACCGAAGAGGATGCTAGGTTTTTGAGGGAGAGGGGAATTATAGTGAACCGATTGAAGAGTGATGAGGAGGTAGCAAAACTTTGGAATGGAATGAATAGGTGTATTAGGTTGACGAAAGTGCCCTTCTTGGATAAGGTGATTGAAGATGTGAATAGATATTATAATGGAAGGTGGAAGGTTAGATTTGAAAAATCCATGAAGAGGTATGTGTTTGAGTATTGGAGACTGCTCACGTTTATTGGTGCTATCTTGATGTTGTTGTTGATGAGTTTGGAGGCCTTTTGCTCAGTTTACAATTGTTCTCGTGTTTTACCTATAAAGAATTTTAGTTGATTGGGTTGGGACAAGTTCCCGTTGTTGTTTTCAGTTTGGTTAGGTCTAATCGAATTTTAATGAAAATATTTTTTTGTTATTGTCTCTCTTTTACTAATTTGATTTTGTATTAATGAAAATTCAGATTATTACATACGATTTGTATGTATGACGGATAAGATTGCTAAAATTGATGTAATTTATAAAATTTTACTTGTTTATTAAAAGATGATTACGCATTAGTTGAATCATGCGTTTGGTATTCATATTAAAACAACCATATATAGGGTTTGCGATTGG
Source organism: Jacaranda copaia (assembly GCA_014898725.1). Classification (NCBI taxonomy): domain Eukaryota; kingdom Viridiplantae; phylum Streptophyta; class Magnoliopsida; order Lamiales; family Bignoniaceae; genus Jacaranda; species Jacaranda copaia. The sequence continues at coordinate 620,317 of JACGDI010005751.1, forward strand.
ATATAAATTTATAAAATTATACTTGTTTAGTAAAAGATTACATGTAGTTGTATCATGTGTTTCGTAATTGCAATTGGAAGTTATCGTATAGCAGCTATCAAAAAATTTATTTTTAATTTTTATTTTAATTAATATTTTATTTTTTATTTTATTTTATTTTATTTTATGAGTATATATTAGGTACATGTAAGCCACACTCTAATTGCAGCGTCTCTCCTAGGAGGCACTTGCACAGCCGAGATGCTGCTCATTCTATACCATAAGCTCTCTATAAATTTTTTTAAAATTCAAAATATTTAATTCTCATAAGTAACATCCAACAACAGTTTGTTATTGAAATAATCACACTCAGCACTGCCAACCCATTCATCCTATCTATGTCAATAATTCAACAAATACAATTTGTATGCCTATCTATTCATTGGGTTTATTACCTCACAGGTCGCATGGTTTAATCTATATTTCATACTCGTTGTTTGGAATAAAGAATGAAAGAACAACACAAGAAACATAAGTTCCAATTAATGACTTAGTGAGTTGTTAATAAAAAAGTAACACGAGTATTCAATGTAGTAACAAAAAAGCACGGAATCAACAAAGAACAATCATGATTGTAGCAAATGTACGAGGTATTACACATGCCAAGTAATACAATTGGCTAGATAAATTAATTGTTAATAAATCAATAACACTCGCTACTAAAAAAATGCTGTTTTGCGATGGATTTTGCCACGGAAAAAATCCGTTGCAAAATCTTTGACCGCAAAAAATTTGTGACAGAATTTTCCATTGCAAATTTATGACCGAAATTTCCGACACAAATTTGCAACGGATTTGCGACGGACTTTTTCTGTCACAAATTTGGTGTTTTCTGTTGCAATTTTTTTCGATGGAAAAATTCAGTCGCAAATTTGGTAATTATAATTACAAAAAATAAATTTT
>JACGDI010005751.1:621358-635936 GCA_014898725.1 Jacaranda copaia
TTTCACAAACCTGTTGTTGTTAGTTCTCCTACTTTTTCACTTCACTTTTGAAAACACAGAAACCATTATCCTTCCAAGTCCCCAAGTGACTAGCTCAATAAAGTAATCACATATCGAGCATGGCTAGTCATATGTCTTACCCTGCTCATAGACAATTACCTCCAATTGGCTATGAGACAGAATAACAATAGTAGGGTATAAGTCGAAGACCAGCCACTGTCGGTCCGATCTACCTAATTGTCTTTTGGAATCGATCTCAGGGCCCACCCCCAAGGGTATCAACAGACTTATGTATCCACATTATAATATACCCAGTGAAAATGTACAACAGCAGTACAATAAATATAGCAACTCGACATGATAAACAAATAAGTAATTAATTAATATCGAGCATATTTCAAGGTAATAGTCATGAAGATAATAGAAAATTTCTTTTTCAGTTTTTCCAATACAATCGCCCATTTCAGGTACAATAACATATATCATGATCAAACAAGAACCACAACAATGTAAAATGTCGTTGTGTGGTAATTTCGCTAACCGTTTACTTTTTCAAAACTTGTGTGAACATGAATATGATCAGTTATTTGATTTAAGAATCCAATATCTCAAGATAGATTAGGAACATGAATAATAATGGCCCAAGAATCATGGGTAAAGAAGAAGAGAAGTTCAAATAGATTGTCAAGATCAACATAAAAGTCGAAGATCAATATAACATGGGTGAACAACAATCTTCAACATATATATATATATATATATATAACTTGAGAATTCATATCAGGACAAGTGGAGAATTCAAATAATAATGGCTCAAAAACTAAAGAGAAAGAACAACAGTTTAGACAGACTGTCAAATTCAACACAAGAGTCAAAAAATAACATAGAATGAACAAACGACAATTATTAAATCACAACATGAAAGGATCAAATAACAAGGATATATTTACAAATATATATGTTCTTTTCCCAACAAAAAAATCTCATACTGTTGAATATAAATTCACCCGGTAGCTCTTGTGTGACAACGACCTCGTAAGCACCTGTAACATCCGTGTCATCATCACCTTTTTTCATTTGAAACACAACATAAAAGCATTGATTCTAACAGTGTCACACTAATGGCTTAGGATGTTTTAGGTACTCTTAACCAAGCTAGGTTAATTTCCTTAATTTTGTCAATTAGATTTCTAGGATTAATTTCTTACTTTATGTTTTTAGTTTTTAATTTCTTCGATCAAGTCAATTAAGTCTATTGGCTTTTAGCTAAGTCTAAACCAATCCAAAGTCAATAGCTAAATTTATTATTAAAGTCTCAGGCAATTAGGTTTAGTCTATTTAATTAAAGCTCCTATTCGAGCCCAATCTAATCGAATTTCAATCTAATCAAATCAAAGCCAAATTAATCGACAAAAATAAAAAATTTCCAAATTAGACTAAATTTGAGTCCAAATCAAAGCCCAATTTTAGCCTGAATGAACCCAAAATAGAATGTCACCAAAGCTCACTGGGGCGCCATCATTCGCCGTTGGACATGGAGGTCTCCACCATCCACAGGTGTGCCAAAACCCCTCAACTAATTGCATGGTTTAGGTGGAGCTTCATTGCTCAATTTGGTCAAAAATTGCCAGCATGCAACCTTGCATCACCCTTTTACCTCGTTAATTCTCTCTCCTCTGGCCACCAAAATCTAAATTGAAGCTAGGAACTCACCTTGCCAAGCCCGTCAAAAACCATCAATCAATTTCCCTTTCTGCTGCTACCTCACCGGGTAATAAAATGAAAATAATCACCCCACAACCTAGGGCCGCCACCTCCTTGCCAACATGATGCTCCTCTCAATTAGCCCATTAAAACCCCCACGTCAATTTCAAGTTTGCACCTCCAGAACCATCACCCCATTTTGCTCCATCGGCCACTGTGTTCCCATTAATTTTTCGATTGGTTTAGGGAGTTTTTTGGTGTGGTTTTACTCATTGAATTGAGAGGAAGCTTGTGATCAAGTCAGTTTCAAGTTTTTTTGGCCATTTTTTAGCCGTTCACACATCGAGGTAGAGTCGGGATAAGTTTTGAGAATTTAATTAAAATTCATCCTCAATCTATACATATAAGTGTTTTTCAGCCTTTTCAGTATGACCCCAACAATTTTAGACTACATTCAATTGAGTCTCTTGAGTTTTCGGTTTAATGGCACCTAGAATTTTCAACCATCTTATAATTTAACCCCAAAACTCCAATTCGGTCCTTTAAAAGTTTTATTATTGCATATTGAGCCGCTGACATTCTTAATTACGGACAATCGGGTCTTAACTTAATTATTCTGTAGTCCTTAAACGTTTAACTTTCCCACATTGACCTTTGAATTTTATAATTTTGGTCAGCCAAGCCCTTTTCTCTTTTACAATTAAATCCCTCAACTGTCAATAATTATCTATAAGGTTCAATTAAAATTTAACTCAAAATTAATCTGAATTCAATTTATTAAATTCGTATTTTATTTTAATAAAATAATAGCTTTAGATTTAAGTACCTAAAATTTGGAGTGTTACACCAATCCCCCAATACTTGTGAAAATGCATTAATGACGGCCGGAGGAAATACTGTTGTACCATTATTTGGGAATATAATTTAGTTAGACATAGGGACAAGTTTGTTATATTCCCAGGGGTTACATAGTTAAAATCGTTTTTTCCGATTTTATTTTCGACCATCATTTTAGTTTGGATCCCGAAATCACAACTCCATAATCTTGAATAAGTTATTGATTAGAGTAAAGATTGTCAATTGGGCCGCCTATCAATGATGGGCCTGAATTAGTGGTGCTAACAATATGATAGGGCTTGATACTTGATGGCATATGTATATATATATATATATATATTAATTAAAAGGTGCTCTTTTTATATATATTCACATACATACTTAATAGAATACAATTGAAAAGAGCCCAAAATAAAATTTAATATTCATTATATTCCAACCGCCCTCCCAAAATATGATAGCCCAAAATAAGTTTTTTCCAAAACATCTAAAACAATGCCAAACAAACTTAGATGCTGAGTGACCTTTAACACTGAAAGATATTAAATATTAATCCGGTACATAAAGTATGAGATTGAGAATATGAATTAAGTAGAATCCTAATATGCTTATGTATAGATATAATAGTACTAAACAAACTCTAGATACACATAACATTCGAAAGAAACACAATTCAAATATCAAATCATGCCAACTTCAAAGCAAACAAACATGAAATGCACATCCACTTGTTAAATGGACATTGCTTTCAAATTTAAATAATTTTATTAATTTGATTGATCGTTATTTTATTTTCATCAAACTCGGACCTAAAATGTACTTAATCACGGCTCAAATTGTTGAACTTGATTAATTTTTTAACTTCTAATTGAAGAAGAAGAAGAAGAAAGTCAACTTCAGTCGATAAAATGATATAGTACCGAGCAAAACTGAGAGAGCCACTAAAAGAGGAAAGGTGTCTAGAACTTGTACGAAACCAAGTTGCATGTCCATATTTTGCGCTTTTTGCGACATATTTGTACCAAATCTGTACTTGTTTGACATTATGCACCAAAGAACTTGCACATTTAACTTCCTAAGTGTTTCAAAAATGTATCTGACTTTTTCTTTTATGCATGTCACTAGAAGTGGTAATGTTGGTCCTAATTTATGGTTTCGAATTCACATAATTTTGAATTGGATTCAATTTTTAAAATTGAGAAAATAAATTTACATGAATCGGATTTAGATGAATTTTATCAGATTACAGATTCAAAATGAATTGAAGTGAATCCATAACAGATTGTTCATGTGCATTTCCTGACTCAAATCAAAATATGCAATATGCTTATGAAAGTTGTCGTCTGGTTTGTGGCGGAATTGTAGAATTGCTAAGATAAAGAATTTCACCTCATGGTAGAAATTGTTAAAATTGACTAGAATATGCAAATTAAAATTAAATTAAATTTAGGATTCCTAGCTAGTTATAGAATGGGAGTGATTAAGAAATTTATTCACATAAATAGGACTGTCTTTTTATTACCTGAATATTCGTGAAGTTTGTGACATCTTTTCTCTAAGTTACGGGTAGAACATACATACAAATGAATTGAGAAAGTTCTTTCTTATAACTCTAATTGTGGCTACACAATAAATTATTGTTTAACATTAAATTGATTAGTATATCTTGTATAGATGCGTTTCTCATATAATGGAAGAATAATATTCTCATGGATATAATTAAATATTTCATCTATGTCAATTTAATTTATCTATTTTCAAGAATAAACGGAATTGATATTAATAAGTCAACAACCATGATTATTTACCTTCATTGTTTCTTAATTAAATAATAAATTTTTTATTCTAAAATATAAACCTCAACTTTTCACAAAAACAAAATAAGATATTTTTGGCCTTTTGGCGCCATGTGGACCGTCGTGGTAACATTGTTAAGTCCTTGTGTTGTGTGCAAACACCTCAAAAGAGGTGAACACACTTTTAGATTAGGTATAATCTTTATAGTTTACGTGGCACCAAAAACTTGGCCCAAATTATTTGAAGACAATTTTTTATTCCGTGAGATCCACACAGAGCTACACGTAGAGCCGACGGATCAACGGCTACGTTGGCCTCTGCTTCGTCTGTGGGCCCATAAATATTCCCTCGGGCCTCACGGTTGCCGCCTTCCAAGGGTTTTCAGATGAATCGTCAGTTAGGCGTTGTGAGGATCTGACCGCTGTCCAAACTTCAACAGTTAGTGTCGGGTCCTCAGGCCTCTTCTAGAAATTTTTTGTTCGAACGTCTCTTTAGAAAAAGAAAATCAAAGACATCAAATCAACTTATAAATTGTTTTCTTCTCATACTCATTAGAATTCAACTTTTTGTAGCGATGTAGTATGGTGCTTCTGGAATGGACGATGGTATGTTTGATTTCAAACCTTATTTATTAGAAGCTCATGATGGTATCAAGATACATGTGATATTGAATTATTGAAGAGAGTATCTAAAAATAATTTATATATTGTTCTGTTTTTTTTTTTGAAATATTTTATCGTGAAAATTATTATTATGATGTCTGTCAAATAAAATGTTTTAATTTGAATTTTTTTTATATTTGACAATCAATTTTAGCATTATTAAATACAATCATAATAATAGTAAATGGGTGAGATTTATTAATCATAGTAAATTATTATACTTTGTTATTAAAATACATTCTCTCACTATATGTGTTGGCTGAATAAAATATATGAGTTTGATCTTTTTTATATTTGACAACAAATTTCAATATCATCAAATATAACCATAATAATAATAATAAATAGATATAATTTATTACAATACCTCTAATGTAAAAATACTAAATTAACTAAGAAAGATAGAATTCAAATCAAATATAGAAGAAGATCATGTCACATGATAATGGAATTTAGGATGCGTTGATGCACGATGTGATCTATATCATTTGATGATGTTTTACAAATGAAAATATATTTTTTTTCATTGATCTCATATGATTTATTTTTTTTTTTGAAATTTTGTGAATTTTAAAATACGACAACCATTATTGTGTGGCAATTATACATTAATAATCGTAATATTTTGGAATTGACTAAGAGTTCATCTTTTATTCTAAGATGTGTGATGTAATCCTATTCAATTTGTTGATTCTTAATATCTCTCTATTTGTCTAAAACAAAGAATTTGTCAGAGTTCAAATTTCAAATTTCTCATATATAAACATGAAAATAATATTACTAGATTACATGATCTCTCAAAACCATCATAAAATTACATTAATAAGTGACGTTTGCACCATAGTCTGTGCCAAAATATTAGTTCAACGTTGAAGAGATTAAGCTATCAAATTTAGCATAAATTTATTTAATTTGAAAGTCTCAAAGATAAAAGTATTCTCATCTACTTAATTTTCTCTTCCATGGAAGACTTCTAATTAAATGCCATTTTCATCATTAATGAGCGGGAATCTTAGTGGTAGTTATGAAGATGACCCGCCAGATACTAATTAATCAGTTTGATTCAACAATACACAAGAATGGAAGAATCAAAAGAGTAAAGGTTCAAAAGGAAAATTTCCTTATTTTCCATTTATTTAATTTGTTTTCACTTTTTATATTTTCAGCTAGTTATATTTGTTTTGTAAATATGGTTGAATATTGAATCTAAATCTTCAATACTAAACTCAAAATCAATCACAAAAAAATCATTTGAAGTTTAACATAAAAATCTAATTTGAACATATTATTTTCCCTGCGATATATAAAAATGTGAAGCTATGCTCAAGCTTAGTTTAATCAGCTAAGAATTAAAAAAAAAGAATGGTTTAATGAAAATATCAAGCCACTCAAACTTTGATAATGTTCGATTTTACTAAATCTCAACTAAGCTTGACATATATAATAATCAAATCAAACTTAAAAATAATTACAAGTGATAAAAAAACGTCATGCGAATTTTCAACTTAACTCTTTTACACTTCTAATTGCATAGCGGTGGCAAGATAAAAAGCATACATTATGCCATGAGTCAAACGACATTATTAAATAAAAATGTTGATTGCAATTATAATTTATTGGAATTTTATGATGTAATTTGACGTAGATTGGAGGAATTTCTTTTTATAATCTAAAAAAAAAACTCACAATCGAACCAATCTAGTTTGATTTAGATTAGATGATAAGACAAATTATGATCGGTAACAATTCTAACAAAAATCTTTCAAAACTTAAATATATGAAGTAAAACATAGAACGAAAGTGGTATAGTAAATGAAAAATAGATGTAAAAATTAAATATGATTGTTTTATAGTACAATAATTGGACATATCAACGATCTATATGGCAACATCCAAAATTCTTTAAAATCTAACCACGCAAATATGGAGTTGGGTCAGATCGCAATACCTATATAAGTTGACTATGAATGTTGATATTATAATTAGGTCATGAGTAAAAGTTATTTTGGATAAGTACATATAAAAAATTTCTTATTCTGTTGTTTTAATTCACATGTACTTAGAGTTTACTAAAATTTCAGCCTCAAATAAAAATATAATAAGCATAGGATCAAATTAAATGACCACTCAACCATTCCTTATTTATAAGCACAGTCCATTATGTTGCGTAGATTCACCGCATCATGTTTTTCTTCTCGAATCAAAGTTCATTGCATCACGCATGATAGAACACGAACCTACCATAATACCATGTAATGAGTTATGACCCAAAATAAAATAAAATACCAGCAATAATAACAACAATAATGATAGGACAAGGGAAGAACATGCACTTGCTGTGAAATTCACAAAGATTTTGTCCTAAAAAATATATGCTAAAAGAAAAAAATGAATATACCAATTAAATATATATGAATTGTTAAATCAAATATAATGATATCAATAATTTACTTTATAACATTAATATTTTACTTTATAATATTATTTTATCAATTATGTGATCATTCATAATTTAATTGGATACGAAAATTTCCTCTCACCGAATAGATTGTTTGAATGCTCGATTTTATTTGTCTCCAACTTTATGTTGTTGTCAACTTGTCATCTACAAAAATTGGTCCGGAACTTTAGTAAACAAGTGAGCATTTCGATCGTATTAGTCAAATGTGTTATGTGTGGTCAAGCTAATATTTAATTGTAATTAATTTGAATTTATATTTAAAAACTACTAAGTTTGTTGTTGAGTATGAAAATTTTATCATTTTAAAGTGTTATTTAGTAGAAGTTTTTGTCCTGAAATATGTCTCGAATGATGAAAAGGATACAATAACTTAGAAATTATTTTAAGTCTTTAAACTCATCAGATATAGAACAAGCCAGGTACCATCAATACCATAAACTATAGTAACTTTAACATTAATTGGATTTTTTTTAATAAGTTGATAAAATTAATCATATTTTTAAAGATAACAACAGGATAGTTTTATTTTATTTTCTCTTTTAATAATTTTCCCTTACAAATTTGACCTTTTTATCTTTTTTTATTCAATTAGTTTACTTTATCATAATTTTCCTTTTTATTTGTGCTTAAAATTAAACATATATGTTAAACTATTAAAAAGTTATAATATCATACAAAACATATATTTATTTTCATTAATTTTATATTAAAATAACATATTAAAGTTTTTCAGGTATATGTGTCAAATTATTATTTGCCATTGCATAATTTCCCATCTTCACTCTCAGCCCGTGATATTCACGCCGAACTGTACGTTCTTTTTCTTGGCAACTCGTGAATAAACGCGCTAAAAGAAGCGTGGGATAGGCACTGTGGATTCTGACAGCCCATTGGTTTGGGCACCCTCCTCTTGTCGCAACCAACCGCCGGTCTATAATTTCATTTCCAGGATTGCCCATACATTGTGCTTTATTTACCAGACTGCCATCACCATCTCCCCCTATATATACGCTGCTTTAGTTGATCCTTTGTTTGCCAAAATAGAGAGCCTGACGGCGCCCTTGAAGGAACCTTTTTTCAAAATAGTTTTCACTCTGTCCAGGGCAAAACATTCAACATCCAGTCCAAAGTACAACTATGGAAGCGTCTTCAAAGACGAGATCCTCACAAAGTGCAACACTACACAGCCAGCGATCGCTATCGCCTTCCGGCCGATTCTCCTCGGTCTCCGCTTCATCATCGAGTGCCTTCTCGACCCGGCCTGAACCAATACTGACTCGGCCTACCAGTCCTACACGGGTGAGCCTCGGTCGATCCGTTTCCCCATCGCCGTCCGTTCGATTTTCCGCCTCTCGCCGTCACCCAGTAGCCTCTCACCACCAAAAGCCGGCCACTCGATCGTTAAATTCAACTCCGAAAAGGACGTGCATGTGTTCCCCTACATCTCATTCAGGGTCCTTCCGATGCAGCCTCCACAAGAATAGCATCGCTCCGGGGTATGCAAATAGTAGCCAGACAGCATCCTTTCGTTCGAGTCATCAATTGAACATGCGGAGATCGGCGATGACGAATTCTTTGGTTAGAATAGGGACTGTGGAAGGGGATTTGGTGAAAAGAGCACTGACGGCGTTGATCCGGCCGTCGTCGCATAGCTTGCGCCGCCGTTTCGATTTTCGGCCGCGGCCTAGCCGTCTCTCAATAATGTCCAGAGTTGGAGATTCATAGCGAATTACAGAGGAGTTTTGGCTTTATTTTTTGGGGAAGTGTAGCCAATTGTACTGGCTGATTTTGAGATTGCAAAACCCTAACTATGGAGTTCTGTAGCAGAGAAAGAAAAACTCCAGTGATAAATTTTCGACTTATTTTCATATTTCTTTTATTAGAATTAGTAAGTATTGTGAATACATCACGACAATTAATTTTACATTAATTAAATACAAGTTTAATTAAAAAAATTGAGTTAACATGCGTTGATTTTTGGGCAAAATATTGGAATTAAATTGAGTTAATTGATTTTTTTTTTATTTTTCTGTGCAGTGGAATTTGTGGATGGTATAAATGGATTGAATTGGGTTTTTGAAGGATCAGGCTATCTTCGGCGGTGAGATGGGTGTCTGGTCTGTCTTTTCACGGTAGGTTCTTCTATTTTTCTTTTTTCCCCATTTTTCTTTTTCTATAAAAATTTGTCCTGGAATTTTTCAAAAAAAATCAGTACTGATAATTTGTTTTGATCTTTTTTGATCGCAGGAATGGCCTGGAACACTGTAGATACAGTTGACCAGATCTATGAAATTTTACACCGCCAAACTGAAAACCAAAGAACGAAAAAGGTTATAAGTCTGGCCCGCATTACATAATAAAAGGGAAAAGAAACAACCCAATTAAAGTTTGGATTAATTGTTTAAATGAGTGTTTTATTTTTTATTTTTTTGTCATAAATATATATTTTAACTGTTGAAAAATATTTAATTGAGGACTGCATGTATTTATATGTTTTTATGAAATGGATACATGATATAAAGAGACCACTGGATGGTATTTTCGGAGAAAATTTCAGATTTTGGAAAAGTATTTAGGTGAAGAATTTTAGTCCTACTTTGTGAATTTGAAATTTATCACAATGATTCAAAAAAAAAAATTAAAAAATATATTGAAAGTTTTCCATAATGATGTGATTTTTGTAAAACATTTTTTTTAAAAAATAATTATTATGAACTTGTAATTCTGGACGTATCAATTTATATAAAAAAAGGAATCATGTTTTTGTTATTTCTTTTAATGATTTTAATAAAAATTTATTTGGAGCCCGTAATAAGAATCTGTATTTTTAAATCATACAAAGAACACTAGTTATTGGGGAAATTTTATTTTCTCTATTATTAAATTTTTACATTTAAAAGAAATAATATATTGATTAAAAAAACCTTCTTCTTTTTTTTTTTGCCCTTTTTGAAATCAAAAAATAATGGGAAGGAATAAATTAACATACTCTCCCCTGCCGAGTAATAAGTTCATTGATCAGTCAATTTAATTACTTTTTAAATTATAACAATAAATGATTTAATTGATTAAATTTCAATCTATTTTATAATAAGGTTTGAAATTATATTACCGAAATTAGATTCATCGCCAAACATGAAGGTCGTATAATTTTGTTGATTATTTCATCGACACTCAATTAATGAAGAGTTTTGTCTTTAAAAAAGTGCTTCAAATTGTAATAGATGAGAATAGCTTATAAAATATTTAAGTCCTTCAACTCCTTTAATGGAGGACAAAATAAATGTCACCGTATAGAAATATTACAATATCAAACAAGTCTATATATGATACCTTCATTGGAAAAGAGAATCAATTTGGTAGTCTGATAAATAGAGCAATAATAATTTAGAAAATAAGTCATAAGGTATCGTACGATAGTTCATAATTAAGGTTTAGGTCGTTCTAGTTCGGTGTTGGTCCACAATTAAGGCTTAGGTTGTTCAAGTTTGGTGTTAGTTTTCTGTTCCATATGCTGAGTTGATGTATTACCAAATTCCTTAATCAAATAAAAATAACCCAACCAAATTAACTTTAACTCTATCATTTTTTGTCCAATGGCATGTAATTGAGTGGCATCAATATATCATATTATATGGAAGATCTTAAGTTTGAGTTTGAATGGATTTTTTTGTGCATTTTTTATGCATCTAGTTGTGTAGTGTATAATTTAATTTACTTGATTTGTGAATATTGTAATATTAATTTATTAAAAAGATAAAAATTTTACCATTTTTTTTAAAGGTAGTAGTTGAATTTATAACATTAGATTCAATTTCACATTTTTTTTAGAGAACATTACAAGTCAATAAAAATTAATTATTAAATCAATTAAAATAAAAATACAAATTTTACAATCAATTGCACCGATAAATTATAAATAGGAACCCATTCAAATTCAAATACGAGACCTCCTATATGATTGAGGAAACTAATATCATAGGGTTACAAACTACTTAACATTATTACTTTATTCAGAATATCATATACCAGTAAAAGAGTTATTATGTCAGTAAATTAATCTCACAAAATAGAATTTCGACTTAATTATATGTGTCGAGTGGTCATTTAATCAAATAAAAACATACCACGAGACTTTTAAGGGACTTCGGGTGTAGTTTAGTACTTTTTTTTATTAAATTGATTATAATATTATTATTCATCAAGATCATTTATCATCAATAATTATACTGTTAATAATCAATTTTTAGTCAAAAACTACAAGAATTATTGATTTTATTGCTTTCAATTCAAAATTCTATAATTCTAAAATCTCTATTCGTTGACTTACATTACCAATTTGAAATTAAAAAAATGTTTAGAAGTATGAAAATAATTAAGTGGACGTGGGGCCCGCCAGCGGGGGTGGTTGTGGGGACATTCGTGGAAGGTGGAATCCCCTGTGACCTGCGTCCACGGGAGGTGTACAATTTCTTTTGGCGCTCTCCCAGTTCCGAAAATTAGGGGAGGGGAAAAAAATTCAAAAAATCAGAACGAATTGTCAAATCGACTCCCAAAAAAAAGGAAAACGAGATTCCTTAAGCGAAAATTGATTCAATTAAATTACTTATTATGTACAATTCAATTAACTTTGATTAATCAAATCCAACAATTTTTATTTAAAAATAAAAATTAATAATTTAAAAAATAAAATTTAAAAGATAATTAATTATCCAACTTTTGATTTACGAATTTTTTTTGTGAAAGCTTATATTTTTATGTTAATTGATAGTGAGATTTGGATGAATATTAATTTAATTGAAAGTATATCATTTTTTAATTTAGCTTGATTTATGTCTTTATTTTGATTGTTTGATGTATTTTTCATTTTGAAGTTTCATTGTGCATAATAATTCAATATATGATGCGAGATGGAGATGGAGATGCAGTTTGCTTGATGTGTTTTTAATTTTAAAGTTAATTTGATGTGATATGAAAATATTATATATTATATTATTAATTTTAAAGTTATATTTGCTTGTTGTGTTGTAGATTTTGTAATGAGAAATTATCAAATTGATAGGAATTTGTCCATTGCAATTGAATTTTTTGGAATGATTTGGTTCAACAAAATTGAATCGAGTTAAATCAAGTCAAAATTGATATTTTTATTAATTAAATTTTAATTATTTTAGAAAATAATTAATTGATTTACCGAATTGTAATAACTAATTTCAAATGATGTGGATTTTTTTTTTTTGCTCTTTAAGTGGTTATGGTTCAATTTTATCCCCTCGATCGTATCAAACCAAAATTTTCGGTTAGCATGGTTTTTTGAACCGAACCAAACCATGCCCACCCCTACTAAAAACTTTTGTTAAAGTTAATTTTAATTATATTCAATTACCATATCATTGTATTCTATCATTCAAAATCAATTCTTTTCCATAATTATTAAAGGGGCATAATTAAAATAAATTGATGAAGACTAAAATTTTCAAATCAATTTCCAATAGCAATATTCACACAAAAAGGGTATTTTAGAGAGCATATAGATGTTTTAAAATGAGACATTAAAATCTTACAAACTCTTTAGAAAAGCAAGAAGTTACGATGTCTCTTTTAAAATTTTAAGGAACTTTAATTACTTTAACTATATTAATTATAAAATTACCATTATTAATATTTAAATTTCAATATTTTACATTATCCAAATAATTCAAAAAACTTATTTAAAATAAGATTAGCATTTTATATACTCCAAAAAATATCTTATAAGATATCTTTAAAAAGTTTAGTCAAAGACACCTATAATCAAAATTAAAGGAGTTTGTTAAAATTAATTCCTTAATTTTCTAAAAAAATTAAGTTTTTAAATACTATTTAAAAATAAAAAATCACAACATGTGTGATATTTTATAAATTATTAAATATTTAATAAAATATTTTTAGGAGTTCATGAGCCCACCCACACCTTTTATGACCCATGAGAGGTACACGTGGCCCAAGATCTACAAAACAGTAATTAATATTGAGCTGGTCAGATGCTATTGGGCTAGAAATTTCCTTAGCTCTCTTCATTTCTTATTGGAAGTTTGAACTGATTTCAAAACATTCCCAGATATGCCATGAACATTGGAGAGAAAATGATAAAAGTTATTTCTCAAAATGCCATTATTTGTTTTTACTTTAATTTTTATTTTAAATAATGAAAATATGGTTAGTTTATTTTTTTTAATAAAGGTAATACTTGTTTTTATTTTCATATTTATAACCATTAATTTCTAAAGCAAAAAACTTCCGTCAAAGTAGGACCTATACCAATATATCATTAATGTTTAATACGATATTTAATTAATTTTAAAATAATTAATGTTTACTAACTAATTAAATGATAGTTTCTTTAAGAAATTAATAATAAAATAAATAATAATTTCTCAATCTAATATAATTTGCCGAATGAGCCATGAAGGAATTGGATCCAATAATCGTTACCATATATAGCACTAAAATATCGTTTTCCATCTAATAAAGTCTATTTTTTCTACCGTATATTGAACTTCTCTTTATTTCTTTTCACATAAAGATTAATATATAGATATATATATTAAAATAATGAAAATAACAATCTATACTATTTTAAAAAAGAAGATGTTTTTGTGCCTAATATGACAATTATTTTTGAGTAATTACTTAAATTGCCCTTTAATCTATCCAAGTATTAAAAAATATAATTCATTTTAAAGGACAAAATAAAAATTTCAGCATCTTGGATACCAAATTATAATATTTTAAATTTACCCTCATAAAAATGATTTAACACAATCAATTCAATCAGGTCAAAAATGTAATTCTAATAAATCCTACTAATCACCATTTTATATTCCATATGATCCACTAAATCATTTTAAAACCATTTCCTGCAGTTATTAGATTTTTTCCCCCTGTAATTGACGTCTTAAATCCAAAACTAAAAATTAAAACTCCATTGTTGTTGTGTGCAAAGGTGTTGCCTTTGTTTTTGCCTATAATAGGTATGTTTGTATTCTCTTTTGTTGTTTTTGTAGATGGCTTAATTTTTGAACCAATTAAAAAATGACATATGTAAATAATATATTAGTTATTATTTAAAATTTTC
>JACGDI010005751.1:636036-660700 GCA_014898725.1 Jacaranda copaia
CCATATTTTTCTCTCAAGTTTGATTTATGTTCTTTTTTTTTTTTTGTGTTCTTTTTAATAGTGCGATTAATTTTTTTATCCTTTTTTTTAAAGAAAAATGCAAGTTCAACACCATATTTTTCCTAAAATTTGATTTCTATTCTTTTTGTTTCTTTTTTTTGTGTGTTCTTTTCAAGAGTGTGATTAATTTTTTGATTTTTTTTTTGGCAGAGAAAAAATAAGTCCAACATCATATTCTTTTAGGTATAATTCTTTAGCATTTTTTAATTCAAAAAGTGATGAAAAAGAAAAATATTTCATGAAAAATTTTCAAGATTGTTCAGAAGAAGTTTTGATGATTATTATCTTCTGTTGATTTTTTGACATATTTGTGTATTTTATGCAAGAAAAAAATACGTGCAATGATTACTAATAATGAAAAACAAAAACATATTATATCAGACTTTGTAATACAAATCAAACAAATTCATACAAAAACAACAAAAAATAACAAGAAAAATTTATTCAAATTTAATTTAAAGCAATAACAATTAGTGGGAGTGTCTCCTCTATTCCAAACTTCAAGAAATTGGAGAACCATATAACCTAATCAACGACTCATAGGCACAACACGAGCACAATTACATACTGAGCAAAAGGATTCCAATCCCATCAACAACAACATCAAAATAGCTGCAAGAAATGTGAGCATTCTCCATGACCCCAACATATACCTTTTCATGGATTTCCAAAACTTAATCTTCCACCTCCCATTATAATACCTATTGACATCTTCAATCACCTTATCCAAGAAGGGCACTTTCATCAATCTCATTGACCTACTCATTTCATTCCAAGGTTTTGCAACTTCCTGACCACTTTTCAAATAGTTCACTATAATTTCCCTAAAAAACCTAGCATCCTCCTCCATAACGATGATCCCGTTCATCAACTTAGCTTAACGAGCCAAAACTAATGGCCCTAATGCATTGCAATCCTCATAGGCCACCAAATTTTCCAAGACAACCTCTGAATTCATGTCTAAACTAATGGTTGGAAGATATAATGCGTTATTATTGCTGTCAAAAGTAATGGTCGAGATTTCTCCACTAGTGGGATCAAAATGGACCCCACCTCTTGCGAGCTCGATTATAAAAGGGATTGTGATTTCTTCCAATAATGGGGGCTTATTAATGATGGCCACTATAATTTTAGTACTATTCCCATCTCCATTGTTTCCCCCTTTATCCAGAGAGTTGAAGAAGTTTCCAACTGGTTCTTTTATCAGTTTCAAGATTGGTAAGTTGGCAAGAAATGTCTAGGGAAATTTCACCATTATTTTTAGTGGCCCAAGGACATAATCTTTTTGGATGAAATTGGAAAATTTAATCCATACCTTATAAAATGCTCATTCTTCTTCCTAATTTTTTTCCTTGATCTTTTGAGCCACTTCTTGTTCTTCTTCACCTTTGTGAAATATTTGCGTAGATTTGGACACACAAAAATGGTACATGATGTCACAAGAAATGACAAACAATATATTTATCGATGGTTGATAGATTGACTAAAGATGGGAGCTCGGGTGAGCATTTATTGGGCTAACTGATAGGAGCCAGTTGAGGGCTCTAGAGGTTGAAATATTGGGACATACGAAGTATAAGTGTGTATTAGATGATATTAGTTGATCCCCTGAGTGACAAATGAGGGGTTATTTATAGATGATCAGGGGTTTAGTTTGGTACTATTTGCCTATTGTGTACACTCTCTCCTTTGTACACGTGTTATGGTATAGATGGCTGAGATTACCCCATATTATGGGTAAAGGTTGGGTAGTTGAGTCGACCTATTTAGAAAAGATACCGATCCCTAGGCATATTTGCAATTTTAGTTAAGTATGTGGGCATATAAGTCTTTTAAAAATTCTTTCCTTGTCATGAATCCCCCCAACTTTCTTAGTTATGAGTGAAACTCATAAGTAGGAAACTTGATCTAAACCATTGATCTCCAATCATCTTTTCTTTTGGTCTGTTGGATTTATCACATCTTTCGAGAAACTTAACCTTTATAAATAGGCTCTTTCGGTCCCTTTCCTTTCTTTATTTTTTGTTTCCCCTTATAGAAACTTACATCGAGATATTCGACCTAGCGACCTGTAGCTCTGGTAAATAGGTACTGAGATAACTCATTTTTTTTTCTATTAATTACGTTATTTTTCAATTTTTTATTTGTTGGTTATCTCATTTGCACTGTCATGGCTAGTAGATCTTCAACATCGTCTTCATTTAGTGGTAATAGTCAAAACTCATGGTTGGGCTCTTTGACCTCTAGATCTTCTGTGCCCCCATTTTTCATTAACCTTAATGACCCCTTAAATACCCCTAGTAAGATTGATCTAAAGGTCTTTGCATCTTTACGTAGTAGATATTTTATACCCGACAACTATAAAGTCATAATGCCAAAGGCTAGGCAAAAGATATATCTACTTTCGCCCAATTGTTTAGCTATTCACATTCTAATATTAGAACCTGGGTTAAGGTTCCCTATAGCTGAACTAGTAGCTAATATTATTAGGACCCTAGGTGTTTGTCTAACCCAATTAGTTCTTAACTCCATTCGTAATATTCTAAGTTTTATCATTATCATGCATTACTTCCAGGTCGAGTGATTTTTCATTAATTTTTGGTATCTTTTCCACGTCAACCCTTCCATTCGCTCGGGAGATTAATGCTTTTACTACATAACAACCTATCAAAATTTTAAATTTTTGACCAACCTTCGAAGCTTAGCTAGCTCTTAGTGCCATAAAGGGTTTTTCATTGAAGTTCCCTCACATAGACCTTGGAACATTCCCCATGAATGGCAGGATGATAAATCAACCTTCTCTTTTAAAGAAAAAACTTCTTAGGTTGAAAGTTCTATCAAGGAATATTTAACGGCTTAGTGGTTCGACTTTCAAGACCTCTTTTACAAAGAAATGCTTAAATTAGCCTATCTCTCTCCAACTAGGCTTCGACGTAGGGAAACTCTTGGTAATTTTATAAAATTTCTTTGTTTAATATCAACACCTCCTGACCTAGTTATTACTTACCTTTCTTTTGCAAACATGATGGCCTTTAGGGTGAGTGTGAACTTAATGAAATAGAAAAAAGAAGAGGCCACAGCTTCCAAAAAGCTCAAGAAAGATAAGGGGACTTCCTTAGTCACCCTCAAAGAAAGTTTTGGACCTATCCTACCTTCCAACGATGCTACCTTAGTTTCTACGGTACAACCCCTTATCATGCCTAGGCTACAGAGAATGTGGCTTTGGCTTCTACCCTTCTTAGGTCGGTTGGTTATTTTGCTTATCTTTTTTGTATAGCCTGCTTATGTCGCGACCCAACTTTGGACTTTAGCAGGTGATTCTTTGTAAATGGGTTGCAACCTCATGGGCCTACACCTAATGGTCTTTCCCAGACCATTCTTCATGAATGCATTTCATTCTTCTTCTTTCAGTATCTCTGACTTCTTAGGAAAGTCTTTCTCAGACCTTATTATCACCATATAACATTTATGCAATGTCACATTACTTAGTATATCTCATTTTTATGCGTGATGTTTCCTAGATCAATCTTTACTTTTACCTATCTCTTAATTTCTTGCACACAACCTATAACTATACTTGTTCAACTAATCGTACCCAGACGTTTTAACACTTTTTGTGTAGTTGCGACCTAAGTATAGGACTAGGTTGTGTTTTATATGGTCTTTCTTAGACCTTATTTTTTGTGTGCTTTATTGGTTTGCTCATTGGGTATTTTCAACCCTTTTGTTGGTCGTGACCTTTTCCAAGTCGGGAGCCATTTTAACATAGCTTATTGCGTGGTGCTCGACCTATCACTGGACTTGGTCAAATAATGACAAATATGTTGATCACATCTCGACCTTTTTTAGGTCAAGGACTCTTTCAATATAGCTCTATTTGTGTGGAGCTCAACTTGTTACTATACATAGTGCTTGATCTTTCTCAAATCTTATCCAATCAATTATAAATTGGTCAAGTGGTCTACCTATTTGCTTTGGTTATATGTATTGCTTATGTAGTGACCTCACGTTAATTCATCACATGCTAGTTGTAATTTTGAAGATTTGTATTTTGTGGTCTTCTACTAGTTTCTAATGTATGAACATAGTTCTTTTGCTTTCCTTTATGGTTTATATTTTTGTTTGTAGTTGTTATTAGCCTTTATTGCTTATACATCACTAGCTCTTTATATGGAATATATGCAATTGTCAACCCCTTCTAAGTTGCAAACCAGTTGACCGGCTAATAGTGTTGATTGTTCTCATACCCTTTATGACTTATTTAATAGGGCTTGATTTGTATATTATTTCGAATGGACTTAAACTCTTCATGGTTGTCAACCTATTGACCTATTGGTTGAGTTAAAAACTCTTATATGTCTTATGCCTAATTCGAGTTTGATTGTAAATTATTTCAAATTTTCTTAACCTTTTGCAAGTTGTTGACCTATTAGTCAAGTTAACTGCTCCTTATGCATTTTGTGCCTTACTCGAGCTTGATTTGTTCATGATTTCTAATGGTCTTAACCTTTTCCATGTTGTCAACCTATCGACCATTGATCACATTTTGTGCCTTGTTCAATGGAGCTTGGTTTGTTCATGATTATGATAGTCTTAACCTTTTCTAGGTTGTCGACTTGTTGACCCATTGGTCCAATTATCAACCTGTTGACCATCAATCATGTTTTTTGCCTTGTTCAATAAAGTTAGGTTTGTTCATGATTTCTAATAGTCTTAACTTTCCTAGGTTGTCGACCTATTGAGTCATTAGTTTAGTTGTCAACCTATCAACTATTGATCGTATGCCAAGTGGCTTGTAGCCCACTGGCATAAGTCTCCCACATAATGTGGGAGATCAGGAGTTCGAACCCAAACGGGCTCCTGATGTGTGCGTGTGTATAAATAAAAAAAACTATTGATCGTATTTTATGCCTTATTCAATGGAGCTTGTTTGTTCATTATTTTTGATGGTTTTTTCGAGACCTTATTTCTTAGTTTTATGTATATGATCTTTCTAAGATCTAATTGATTAGGTTGATTGCCCACCCATTTTCGCTCTTCTGCAAGTTGTATTCTTACCTCCAAACTTTTAGCTTTCACATTTTTATTGTAGTTCTTTGCTATTTGCTTTTCCTGCAAAAGTATTCATCATATTGATGCCCCTCTTGCTTCCTCAATAACATCCACATAAAAACTCACTTCTCCACACTATCCCAGAAAGCGAACTCTTGTATCCCAAAAGCATTCATTTTGATCTCTGAGGGATCACTGCTTCCACCTCATAGACCATATGGAAAAGCGTTTCTCTAGTTGAAATTCTTGGTGTCATCTTGTAATCCCATAACATACCTAGAAATTCATCTCCTCATGCACTTTTACCTCATTTTTAATTATATTCGTTTCCTTTTCATGTATATATTTTTCCTTCTCTTCTATGAGGATCTCCACATCAAAAGGTGATTCTCTCGTCAATGTTGAAACCAAAGAATCATCCTTAAGGGCATGAATCAATACGCTGACCATTATGTCTATAATAAGATTAAAAACTTACAATATGTCATAATCAAAAAACTGAAGAAAACACGATGAGTCTCATCTTCTTTCTGCCTTATGGTAAACAAATATGTAACTGGATTTTTGGACCTCTCTTTGCTAGCAAAAATAATACAAAAGCTTTTGGATGTACTTAGTTGTAGGTTACCACTGCTCCCATCAACAAGGAGATGAACCATTCTTGCACTTGACTGTACAAAGTGGTGGTGAATACCTCTGCAAGTCGGGTATCTAGAATCTCTTATGTACTATTTTTGGCCACTATTGTTCCTTTAACTTAACCTCTTCCAATTTTTTGCTCAACTGTTTTACCCAATCATTGATCTTCTACATTTCTGTAAGCAACCGCCCTTTGGAATGCCATTTGAATGATCTCATTTTTTTACTCTTCTATATGCTTATTGTTTTACCCTTCCCCACTTTTGATAACTCTCCTTCTCTTCTAAGTCCTCTTCACTTCTAATGACCTTTGTCCCCTTTTAATGCTCTGGAGGCTCATTACAAAGTAACTGCCTTGGGAAAGGAGGTCATGGTCATAGTGTTGAATATACATTCTTAATCTTCCATCAATAACCTTGTTTGTCACCATTTCTATTAGGGCCATGTAACTCCAACGGCATAATTCCAACCACCGATCCGATCATGTATGAGGGGTTTGCTATGATATAAATGAATCATTTTGAATTTTTTATATCCCCATATTCTTACTCGGTGTCACCACCATAAGCTCTACTTAGCCCAAAGTTCCAAACACTGTCATAAGAAATGGCAAACAGTATATTTATCGATGGTCGAGAGGTTGACCAAATATGGGAGCTTAGGTGAGCATTTATTAGGCTAACTAGTAGGAGCTAATCGAGGGATCTAGAGGTTGAAAGGTAGGGACATATGAAGTATAGGTGTGTATCAGATAATATTAGTTGATTCCCTAAGTGACAAATAAAGGGCTACTTATAGTTGATCAGGGGATTGGTTTGGTATTGTTTGCCTGCTGTGTACACTATCTCCTTTGTACACACGTTATGGTGTGAAGGGTCAAGATCACCCCATCCCATTGGTATGGGTCAGGTGGTCCGATCGACTCATTTAGAAAAGACATGGATCCTTAGGCATATTTGCAATTTTAGTTAATTATGAGGGTATATAAATCTTTTAGAAATTCTTTCCTCATCAGTACAAAACATCAAACAGGTAGATTCTTTGACTTGAATGCTAGGTAAGTCTTCCACCATTTTAAATTGGGAAAGCTCCTTACAGAGCCCCATCAACATATAGCATCTCATCGACCTCCTCCAAAGATCAAAATTGAAGTTCTAATAGTTTTCTCAGCACAAACAAAGGGATTTTATTCCTTGCTAACCCAACCAAACGTGACAATTTTGATCCAATAACAATGTCTTGATGATCAAGAGTTGTTATCTTGATTGCACAACTTGAAGAAACTTTACCAAGAAAGAGGCATCCATCGCCATCATCCAAGCCAAAGTTTTGCTGCCAAAATTCAAAACTTTATGGTAACAAGAATGAACCTTGGGCTCGATTTTTACTAGATTGTCCACAAGATGTTAGAGTTTGAGGTTTTTGAACTCTTTCTAATGTCGTTTGGTAATAGCAAGCTTGTACCTCTCCATCTCATGGATCTTGGCCCAGGTATAATGGTATGGCCCAATTGCGACTTGTTGTGGTATGTAAGAGTAAGGATGAATGGTCATTAGGGTTTTGGGGACAGTGAAAATGTGAACCAGGATTTTTGTATCTTCTTTAAGATCTTCATCTAAGGTTCTATGAATGTGAATAACCTATTGGTTTTCGTCGAAGATGGGATTTGGGTTTGGGTTGTGGCTCTAGTTCGAGCTAGAGCTTAATTTGGGATGTTAGGATGAAGACATGTTTGACTTGTTTGGTCTCAAAGATTGACGTTTCATAGGAAAACTGAGTTACATATATATAGAGAGAGAAATTTATTCTACATAATTTGATGCATGCAACATGAGCTACCTAGGTCAACTAAAGTATTAGTTACGACTAAATAATTGACTAACTAATTTTTTTATAAGAAATATTTTGCAAGTGCAATTAATTAAAAATTAAGGGTTTGTTTATTTGCTTTTGTTTGAAGTGTTTTTTAAAGTCAAATGTTTTGGAAACTTAATGTAATTTAAGGAAATAGTTGGAAATTAATATGCATGTGAAGCATAAAAGTATGTTTCCTTTTATGTTTGAAGAGACTCTTTTCTAGTGTAGATATATTTTTATATGTTATTATTGTAATATATAGTAAAAACTTAGAAATATAAGATATATTTATATCAAAAGATTGAAAGATATATATTTTGTGTTGACGTAATAATTTAAAAAGATTAAAAGTTGTTTGTTTATGTTTCCGTTCTATACTTTTAGTTTCATCATTTTTAAAGTTGGAATAAGTTTTACTTTATTTTTTGGTTGAAATAAAAATGGATTTGATTAGTGATTTTTTTCATTTACACACGTATGCAAGTTAATGATTTGTTAAGGTTTGAATATCTAAATTCATAACATATAAGTGCAAAGAACAATACTAATTAGGTTAATTATCAATAATTAATTCATTAAGATTCAAATCTTGTTTAGGGGTCGTTTGTATATATTTTCATCTTGTGCTTTTGATTTTCATCATTTTTTTAATGGTTGAAAAAGTTGTATTTGATTTTTGTAGGAAACGATAACATATTGGATTAGTTGTCTGAAAATGTTGAGTATGATATTAATCAGGTTGAAAGATGTTTTACTGGATTGGGTTGTATTTGAACTGATTCGACTAGGAAGGTCGAACGATCCAATAGTGATGTATTCTTAGGCTGAGATCTACAACCACTAGCAAATATTAGAATAGCCGAGGTGCCCCCGATTAAGACACTCTGATACTCAAGTTAGTATTAATGAGTAAGAGAATCAAGCAGTAAAGTAAGAGCGTATAGTAAAATGGCATACCTTGAGGGTGGCTGGCAATAGAGTTTTTATAGCCATCTTTAGGTAGATGGTATGTCTAAGATGCTCTTACTAAGTGTAGAGAGCTTTTGTCCCTGCCTGTGAGCTATAGGTCATTTCACAAATCTATACTATTTTAGGTGGCATTATCTACTGCTTTCTTGGGAAAATAGTACTCTGAAGGCGCATTTTCTAACAGAGTTGGTGGCAGAGGCAATACTGGGGTGGTATACGCTATTAATGCGGAGGCACGCTGACTGTCAAAATATTAAATGCAACAGGAATACGATTCAATGCCAGAGTGAGCATTCTGGTCGATAATGATCGATCATAGAGATAAGTCGACCAGAGAAATAGCTTAATGGAGTAGGTAGCTTGAAGCCTCCCATTAGGTAGGGTTGAGATCTATCCACTCAATCTAACAATTGTGGTCGAGTGACTCAACCCAACTGGGTCTGAAAGCGTGGTTGGGCTTCAAATGCAAATTGAGCTTGGAAGCATTCAATGGAGTCGATAACTATTGGGTTGAGCCTATTTGGATATTCCATATCAGATATATATGTAGAAGATAAAAGTATATCTTCATGATTTTTTTTGAAAGAAAAAGATTTTAATTAATAATGATCATTACACATAGCATCCAAAATGAATGGGGTAGGATTACAAGTCCAAACCCCATGATCAAACATAGAATTAAATGCCCTAATAATTGCTTGAACAACTAAGTTTGCATATCTTTTAACAAAAACAATTTGAAGGTGATCTAATCCTTCTTTAAAATGGTGACAGTCATCAATAACAAGCCCGATAGAAAAGAAAAATTGATGTTATCCATTTATTACTCGAATAAATTCCTGTGAGTCAGATTCTACCACACAACTTTGTAAACTTGATTGCTTGATCTAGCTAAGGACTTCTTTAATACCCAAACATTAAGCCAACCAGCTATCTAGAATTTCATGGAAGGATTATATCTTGCACTCACAAAAGGGCCTTCATGATCCCTCACAATCCAGCCTGTCTCTGTCATATTTTTATTCTAGAAGACTGCGGCATCTGTGTTAATTTTAATCCAGTTATGAGTAGGTTTACTCCAAGTTTGAGGGGTTAAGCACAATGAATTCAGTTCTTTGCTAGATTTGTCTTTTTTTTCTAGCATATTTCCATTAGTCTAAGTATGATTTAGTCCCCTAATAGACAACCTCTCCTGATTTTCCTTCACCCTTCCACACTAAGTTGTTTCTGTTATTCCATAGCCCCCAACAATTAATAATAGCAAGCTCACATAACTCAACTGAATTAGATGAAAAAATGTGCTTAATCTAGTCTGAGAATAGTTAGATTACCTTGGATAAAGCCCAATTTTGATTGAGTCCATGATTCCTTAGCCAAAGGGCGTTCCTCAAGGACATGAAAGATAGTTTTCTGCACTAACCTACAAACTAGGCAAAGTGGATCAACCTCTACATGTTTAATCAGAAGGAGGTCCTTTGTTGGTAAGCAGGAGCAGAGTGCTCTCCATACCATGATTTTAGCCTTCAATGGGAACAAACAAATTCCAAAACTTTTTCTAAAAATAATTTCTATCTTTAGTTGGCCGGCCTAATAAATAAAGTGAACACATCAGTTTATAGGCACTTTTCATTGAGTACTTACGATTTTTTTTCCTTACTCCAATACCATCTGGCTTTATTATTTCTCAAACTAATAGGAATATGGAGAATGAGGTCCTTACCTCTCTCATTAAATTTCACAAATAAGATGAGAATACCATTATGTTCCATTAGAGGTCAATAAGTTTGCCACTTTCCAATTTGCATATGCATTTGATAACTCTAAAGAAATATACAGTTCTGCATCATGGGGGAGCCATGGTTTAGCAATAATCTTTCTTTTGGTCCCATCTCCCACTCTCCATCTACATCTAATTTTCACCAAATTCTAAGCTGCCATTAAGTTTCGCCACACATAGCTTGTGTTTGAACTAATTTTTGCCTCCAAGATTGATGTATGGGGAAAATATCTAGCTTTAAAGACCTAACAAAAAGAGAGTTTGGATTTGATAAAATCCTCCAACCTTGTTTTCTCAACATAGCTAAATTAAAGTTATGAACCTTGCGACAACCAAGGCCACCATCCCATTTCGACTTGCTCAAATATTTCTATCTACGCCACTTAATACCTCTACCACTATTTAAGTTCGAACTCCACCAAAATGAATTCATAAGTCTCTCTAGTTCAGTGTATAACTCAATAAGGAGTAAACAAACACTCATGTCATAATTCGGTATAGCCTGGGCAACAGATTTCAGAAGAATTTCCTTCTCGGCTCTAGATAGGCACCTATTGTTCTAGTTTTGAATACGTTTCCACACTTTCTCATGAATGAAGGCAAAAATATCTTTCTTCTTTCTCCCCAAAAAGGTTGGTAAGTCAAGATATGCTTCTTGAATGCCACTCTCTTAAACTCCAAATCTAACACAAACTTTATCTTTCATTTGGTTGCCCACATCTCCACTAATAACCTTTGATTTTTGTGCATTAATCACCTAACCTAAAGCTCTCTTGTAGCTTTGCAAAATTTCAGCAATGCACCTTGCTTCACCACCATTGGCCTCAAAGAAAAATAAACTATCGTCTACAAACAAGAGATTTGAAATTGTAGGGGCACCTTTTGCAATAATAACTCCATGGATGAAGCCTTGATTCAAGTAATTTCCTAATGTAGCTGATAGGCCCTCCACACAAAGAATAAACAAATATGGGAATAGAGGATCCCTTTGTCTCAGCCCTTTGATTAGGTACAATCAAACCTAAGTATTCATTTTCTTTCACAATTCTATAAGCAACTGACTTAAGATAAATGCACATCAAATCTAGCCATCTTCTGCTAAAGCCCAATTTGATCATGATATTCTCCAGATAGCATCATTCCATTCTATCATAGGCTTTGTTGATATCTTCTTTTAAAGTTACCTAACCTTTCTTACCTTGTCTTTCCTTCTCAAGTAGTGCATAGTCTCATATGAAATAAGAATATTGTCTGTAATCAATCTGCCTAGAATAAACACACTTTGAGAATAAAAAATAATCTCTGGTAAAATTTTCTTAAGCCAATTAGCAAGAACTTTAGACATGATCTTATATAAACGTTACAAAGAGAGATCGGTCTAAGGTCTGTCATGTAAGAAAGACATTGTTTCTTTGGGATAAGAACTATTGTTGTTTCATTTAAGCCCTCTGAAAACTATGTAGAGTTGATAAAAGATAAGCATGCCTCCACAACCTCATTCCTTACAATTAGCCAAAAATTTTGAAAAACGCTCAGGTTCATACCATCTATCCCTAGCGATTTATTGGGGTGCATCTCAAAGAGCGCTCTTCGAACTTCTTAAGAATGAATTCAGCTAGTAGTAACTCATTCTGTTCATCTGATACTTTCCATTGAACATTTTGCAAGATAAAGTCTATAAAACACTCCAATGTGGAAAATAAGTCTTTAAAGTATTCCACAACAACTTTATCCAAGCTATCATCCTAGGTTCTCCATGTCCTATGTGAATCCTTTAACTAATAGAAAGTGTTCTTCTTTCATATGCCGTTAGCCTTTATGTGGAAATACCTTAAGTTCATGTCCCCTTCATTAAGCTAGAAATCTTTAGCCCTTTATTTCTAGAATATTTCTTTCCGATGCAGTACATCAAATATCTCAACTTTTATTTTTTGGAATTCCATAATAGTCAATCCATCACAACGTCCATGGAGATGAGCCATTCTTTTTTTTCAAATTATCAAGTTTGAATTTGAATCCCTTATTCAAGTTGTCTACCCATTCTTGCAAATCCTTTCCACAATGTTCAATTTTTTCCCAAATAGGCAGCCTTCCTCTCTTTTCCCAACTATTCTTAACGATCTAGTTACACCCATCCTCTCTAAGCCAAAAGTTTTCAAATCTAAAACTCCGACTGCTCAAAATAGTTGTGTGGCCCAAAAAATCAATAACAATCGTGTAATAGTTAGATGAAGAAAACTCCACATTAGAAACCATGTAATTTCCAAAGATGTTAATCCAATATGGCATAGCCAAAGCCCTATCCTCTGCCTCTTTCCCAAGTAAATGGGCAGCCAGACATACCCAAGTCAACCAAACTTGAATCATTCACAGCATTACAAAAGCCATCATATATCTAGGATGAGGATTCTTACCTTTTTTTCCTAATTCAGCCAATATGTCATTGAAGTCACCCGCACAAAGCCATGGAAGTTCAGATTTTGTAACTAGAGCTCTGAGAATGTCTTATGACTCCTTTCTTCTCACATGGTTTGGCATACCATAGAATCCTATAAATCTCCACAAATTTAATCCTGGTAATCTAACTTCATCATTGACGTGATACCGTGAGTACTCCAATAAAGAAATATCATTTTCTATTTTCTACAAAGGGCTAGACCCCCACTATGGTCTAAGCAATCCACCATAAAGAGGACCTCGTAATCCAAAATTTCTTTAAGGCCCTAAAAGTGAGGCCCAAAAGAGAGAGTTTCAATTAAAAAAATAAAAGTGGGCTTTTTCATATGTGCAATATCCTTTAGCACTTGAATTGCACATGGTTTGCTAAACTCATGGCAATTCCAGCAGAGAGGACTCATAATTCTAGGCAGGCTTAGACTTTGAGACTCGTCTCTAATAGAAAATTTGAGCCCAATCATGATAGGCCGTATTATCTTCCCCCAGCATTGCCTGCCATTCTACGCCGTTTGATGACATTTGAATTTGTTCCTTTTTTAGTTGTTCCTTCTCCCCCGTTAGACTTGCTTTTGACCAAATCCATGCAGTTTATTCCCACTTCCAAAGTGGTTAATTCTTTCCTTCAAATTTCCCCCCGTTTGTCTCATTGAAACATGCCCACGAGTTCCTTACCTTTTAAGGCTCCCTGCAAATCTGCCCGTAGGTTGGAAACTTCCTCAACTTCTTATGTAACTTCCTCTGATTCATTCATTGGTACCTCCTTATCAACCATCTCCATTATGGCTTCTGATTTTTTCGATCGGAGCCATTTTTCAGCAATCTGGGACGATATGCATCTATTAGGGGCCCTCATCTACTCCCTATAAAATTTTTCAACACATTTCTCAAGGTGATTGAAAGAAATTTCACAAAATTTTTCATTGTGTCCCAACTTACCACACACAAAACAAAAAGTCAGCAATCTTTCATATTTGAAGTTTGTCCAAATCCACGTCCCTCCTGTTTGCTTGATTTTCATTCTTCTTTTTAGTGGCTTACGAACGTCAATTTCCACCCTAATTCTCAAGTATGCATGGCAAACTCCTATAAAGTTATTCTGGTTAGATTCGATAAAATTTCCAATGAAGTTTCCAATCGCTTTACAAACATGTTCTAACATGAGATCTTTGGGAAGATCATAGACTTGAATCCAAAACAAAGCTTGAAATAGAGGCACTTTCTGGAGCTATTCAAATGGTTGTAGGTGTTTTCAAAGAAAAATATGGTTGTCGAAAGTCCAAGGACCATTTTCCAACATTCGTTTCATATCGATCTCATGGAAGAATTAGAACAAATACAACATTGAACAAATTTCTTTTATGCTAACTCCTTTAATTGGTCTCCATAAGGCTGCCAGAGTGTATTTTATCGCATTGAAGTTTATTACTTGATTAGTCAGAAATCAACCCCCCATAGTCCATTTCAAGTTATCAAGAGTATTTTCTAATGAAGCCTCAAACTCTAGTCCACCTTCTTGCTCCTACGCAAGAGAGATCCTTGAGAAATTACCCATGGAATAGAAATGCGGTAAATCTGACTAAACAAAAAAACATGAGGATAAAGAAATGGAGAAATTCACTATCCAAAGACTTGCCAGAAGATAAGAGAGAAAATAAAGTTGTCATAGAGACAAGACGATTCAGCATCATTCAAACGAATTTTTTTGAAAAAAAAGAAAGACCTGAAATTCAATATTGTACAATATTACATAGTTCCCTTACTATCCTTTATGAAATGCGAATATTTTTTTGTGATTCTTTATTGTGAAAAGACACATTTCTAATTTCTTTTCTAAATTCTATAAATATTTTAATAATCTTGGAGTGAGTATTGTCGGACCCATTATCTACTTAATTTCATTCATATGCGTATAAAAATAGAATGGTCGGAACAACAATGAGAATCGAAAATAAAAAATAATTAGTATTTTTAATGGAAATGGGTAACACAAATTGAATACATTTCAACTTTTTTAAGTCATAAAAATTGGAAAGAATTTCTTTGAAAAATATAACTAAGCATCCCTTAAAATTCATTAAGAACTAACTAATTTGACACACTCTATGTGCACTAAGGTTTTTATAATGTGAAATAAATGAAAGTATTTTTTACTATATAATACTAACTTTTTTAATAATTTCAAAATATTTATTTAAATTTTATATAAAAAATAAATAGTTATGATAAAATGGTAACAACGAGGTATAGAGTAAATGAGTTGTCAATGTTAATTAGCTACTGCATGCATTTTGTAGTTATAATTAATTGAATATAAAATAAGGATATTTTAACTACATCATGTGATAACAAATAAATAAATAAGTCTAAATATTTAACAAATTGTGCAAGAAAATGGATGATGATAGATGGACAAAACTATAATATGATTTCCCATTTAAATTCAAAGTCCACGTATAATGCAATTATTGTGAGATCAAGTTGAAGAAAGTACATATTAAACTTTTGAAGCTTTTTGGTGTGAACTCTTTAATATTAAGCTCTTTGGCCTATAATCTTTTTTAATTCACAATCAAATATTGGCTCACAAGTGACCATTCAACGTGGTATATTTGTTTATTATCAAAATTATAATATTTTTTAGGTTTCAAATAAAAAAATTATAACAAAATAGTAAATGAAATAATATTTATTCAAAAATGATTATCTTTTTAAAGTGTATACACATAACACGTAATAAGTGTAATTTATTTTTCACACAATTTATTTGAATTTGACTGAAACCAATTTGATTTAAAATTTTAATTTTAGATTTGGAGTTGGATTTTACTAAACTAAATACGATTGTATATCCCATTCTCGATGACAATACCATTTTTTTTTTCATTCTTATATATGGCGATTATAGATTTGTGGTTTATATAACTATAGTTTCCAAACTTAAAGTATTAAAAACTATTAAAATTTACTAAGTAATTAAAGGATAATATATTTTTTTTATCCTTCCATGATGATAGGTCTGGTTAAATTTAATAATAACTCATTATTCAATACAACTCACTAACTAATTAAATTACAATTTTCTCTTCTAGCCTCCCAAATATGGGATCATACTAAATTTTAATAACAACTTTTTCAAGGAAAGTGGTCAAATAGTCTAGTGACATTGTCCTCATGCATAAGTATGAGGTCATTATTCAAATTCTAACGAACCCTTAATTTTTGTGTGTTCATAAAAGAAAAAAAAATATTCCAACATATTTAATTAATAAAAGATAAACAAGAAAATGATATTGACAATAAACTAAATAATAATATATTAAATTATTTCATTTTATTACATTAAGATATTCTCTTCAATTTATCTCTTCTCAAATTTTTTATACCAGTAATCATTTACATTATCATTTTCACATAAAAATCAATATTCAAATTAAAAGTAAACTGAAAACACCGAAAACAGAAAAATAAAATAAAAATACAACCAATCAAACCCAAAATTATCAAATTAACTTCCAACAGTTTCCAAGTATGTTGCATTTTATTACGCACATTCAGGACCATATGTGATTTGGAAGCCCTACTGCGGCCCAAGTCCAAGAGGCACTTTTCAAGGTTGGGCTGGTCATATTCCAGTTAGCACATTTCATAAACCAGCATTAGTTTGTCAATCATTTTGGACTCGTTTGCTTGTCATAATAAAATTTGATGTAATTAATAAATGTATAATTTATTATTTAAAAAATATATCAATACTTTATTTACTTGATTGGATTACTATTTTGGATATTCTGATTTTGATATAATCAGATGTTTAGGATTATAATTTATGATAAATATAAAATATCAATTTAATCCTCAATCTTGTTTTAATAATTGAATTATCTTCATTGAAAATATTTAAATATATGTAATATTGTACTAAGTAAGTCTCTAGTTTTAAATATTTTCTCTCAAATGGTTTATGATTTATTATTATCTAAAAAAGAGTTGATTTTTATTTTGAAAAAAAAATTACTTTCAAAGTTTATAAAACCATTGACGTATTTGCAATAAACTATTCTATATTTAACATGTTCATGGATATTAGTTTTTAATCTTATAAAATAATTTTTTTAAGCATAAATTTATATTTGAAAAATATTATTCATTTTTCAATTAAAAAAAAGTTTACTTATGCAATCTTATTATCATGGAAGAAATAATTTTTATATAAAAATTTATATTTTTTAGATAAATATTGTATGAAAGAATCTTATAGAAGTAAATTTAATTGTGCAAATGATCTAGTATTTTGTTAAAACTTAGTTCTACAAATCAAGTATTAGATATATACATACACACACATAATTATTAATTAAGTCTATATTTAGTTTATATCCATAGATAATTTTGTTATTTGATATATTAATCTCAATATTTCTAATCATAGGATTATTTATCACACCAAGAGGGTGGGATACATAATCTTGATACTTTAAAATAAAATACTGAATTTTTTATTAATCCTGTGATTTAATTGTGACAACCAAATAATTAATTATATGGAATTATACATTTACCCTGCATAATCTTATCAAGCAAACAAGCCCTCTATTTTCAAAGCTAATTATTTATTTAGTCAAAATAGGACTTATAGCATTAATGTTTAACTAATTTAAAATAATTAAAAATAAAAAAATATTTAAATATGATAGCTCTTATTAAAATGAAATTCACAATAAATTACATAATAATTTCGCAAACCAGTATAATTTAATTAATGAGCCATAAAAAGTAACTAAATCCACTAATTATTATCTTTATATTAAAAACTTACATTTAATAATCAATATTTTTATGCCATGTAAAAAATTTCTCCTTTTTTTTCAAAAAAATAATAACAATAAAAAATAAAACTGAAAATAAAAATAAAAAGGCCTGTGTGAGTGAATTGACCCTGTCCCATGAGGCATGCCGCATGAGGCTGCCACAATATTTTATCTGGAAATTTTGTTGTTAGTTGTGCATATGAGAATAGATATTTGGAGATCTCATATGTTATTCCTTTATTGCTGATTTCTACTTGTCTATGTAATGTATGAAAATTTTCATACCATTCATTTAAATATCTATTTAATTAGATCGTAAATTGATAAATAAAAATATAAGAATATTATAAAATAAGATGAAGAAAATATATATGATCAAAACACTCATAACTCAGTATTTATTTCAAATGCTCAATTCAAAATTTTTCTGTTTAAGAAAAAAGTGGTGAAGACATATTTAACCCTCTCAAACTATTCTAATGTAACACTTTACTCATTTACGCTTCGACTATTATAATATAATACTTTATTCGAAATAGGATACAAGTCTAAGAAGATAAAAGGTACTACTTGAAGAATAAAAGAAAAAAAATCATATTTAAATTGAAACCCATTGAAAGAATACATCAACTGAAAGTTAATTCGGCAAGTATTTTTTTATTATAAAAAAGAAAGAAAGAAAAAAAAAAAGAGGATTGAAATTCATTATTATTGAAAATTCAAATATGACGTATTTTTATTAGAAGTTAGAAAGAATATGCTATCAATCAAAATAGGAGGATAAAAAAAAAGAGTGTAGAAATTATACATAAATTTAAGGGTTTCGTTGTATTTCTACTTAAAAATTAAAAAACGAAAAGAATAGAAAATTCTAGTAAACATATAATAATTAAGATATCTATCGAGAATTAATTAATTTAATGACATCATTGTTATACTTATATATAATATTAAAAAATTAAATTTTAACAACCTTTTAGCATGCATGCGAATGTGAATATTTACCTTTTAATTAGTCTTAACTAATGCCCTTCATATTTTGCTCTCTCCAAGAAGACAAAAACACCCCTTCCAATAAAGACACTTTTTTATTCGACCTTTCCACTATAAAGTGACAATGTCCTAACTCAAATTTGTCATAACAAAATTGCTGCACGTTGCTCCGTTTTCCTTTTCCAGTTAAATCACTCTATCTAGCTTCTTCTCGCTCTTCTTTTCCAATTTTTCAATTGACCAAAAGTAATTAGAGGGCAAGATTCACAAGAGTCATTGTTCCCAGAAGAAAAAAAATATGGTAGTGCTAAAAGAAGGCAGCAGACCGCCTTGGGTGGGCTTAGGGGCTGCGGTTTGGGTCCTAATAGCAGCAGGAAATGGTTTCACTTTCCCTTTATACTCACCTTCTCTGAAATCCGTTCTGGGCTTCAATCAGCAGCAGCTCACAATTCTTGGAGTGGCCAATGATATTGGAGAGAGTGTGGGCATTCTTCCAGGCATAGCCTGCAATAAGTACCCCCCTTGGGCTATTCTTCTTGTTGGAGTTTGTGCTTCTTTCTTGGGTTATGGTGTTCTATGGCTTGCTGTTAGCCAGACTGTTCAATCACTGCCTTATTGGGTTGTAAGTTCTTTTGATAATTTTTTGCCAAAGACTGGATTCTTTTTCTTTAATTTTTTTTGTGTTTTTGGTTCTTGATGTTAAATTTCCACTTTACTGGACGTAGGTTCTATCTTATGTGATAATGTTTGGTTTTTATGAAATTGATTGATCTTTTTTTGTTATTATAGTAAGATTAAATGGTTTTATGTTGCTGGTGAGATTGAAATCTGGGGTGTTGTTTTAGAAATGTCATACTCTTTTTTCTGATTTCTGTCAAAGGAAGATGTATGGAGTGAGTTTTGTGAAGTTGGATTGTCCATGTATGAGTCCAATTGTTCGAAGATCATTCATTTTTGGTTCTTTTCTTTTCCTTAATTTGAGCTAAATCCTCTGTAGTTCTTTGTACACAGTACATCTGATGTATGCCGTAGAATATTCGTAAGTTAGGTAATTATGGCTTCTACTTCTGTCGAAGGCCGAGGCCGTCTTGGCAGTCTAATTAAAATAAATTGTGTCCTCATCTTTCTTTCTTTCTTTCTTTCTTTCTTTTTTCTTTGTTTTTATTATTCTCCTTGCATTTCATGTTCATTTGACTTTTCTCTGCCTCTTTCTGGAGTTCCGTGAGTTATCGAGAAATTGAAATATTCGTTTTTCCTTAATTTGAACTAAATCTTCTGTAGTTCTTCATTCATGGTACATAATTGGTATGCCAAGTTTGGCAATTATGACTTCTACTTTTGTCGAAGGCCTCCAATTAAAATAAACAACTTATGCCCATCTTTTCTTGATTCTTCCAGTATGACATGTTCATTTAACATTTTAACTTTTCTGTGTCTCTTTTGTGAAGTTTCTTGAGTTATTGAGAAATTGAAATATTCATTTTTACTTTCTTTTCCATCTGGAAGAAGAATATCAGCTTGCACTAACTGTTTACTTTAACTGTTTAATTCTTCATATTGTCAGAGAAAGTTGTAAACAAATTTATATTCCTGACTTTACAAAGTAAATAAATGTCTAATTTGAAAATTTTCCAACAGTGTTAATTGGAGAAACTGTGGCACTAGTTGGGATAGTATTCCAGATGGTAGAACTGATCCTGTTTATTTGTATTTCTTATAAAAATGAAGATTTTAGAGGTTAGCATTTAGAGGCTTCTTCAGAGCTACTACTTATCTGACGCACTGTATTCATTGATTGAATCGCTTAAAAACTTGGCAAAAATGATGTTTAATATTTATTGTCACTTGTACTTCACGCCTGTGCAGGCCATTTTTCTTGTAGTTCTCTGTTTTGGCTCTTTAGGCAGATAGATGAAGTTTGTCTTAAATGGTTGACGGGAATAATTGAGTGAAGGTCCTTTAGTTAGCTCGATGACAACATATTAAATGACTACCTCATTTGATCAGTTAGGAAGAAAGACATTTAACATCAGCACATGCTATCATTCCCTTTTAAGCCCTCCAAAATGAAGATAACGTTGATTTTATATTACCCAATTAGCCCTGTTCATGAAGAGAGAAGAAGGGTCAAATCTAGCTATATAGCTTTAGGTGAAATGAACTGTCAATGATCTGTTTCTCTGTTTATAACAGCATTTAATTTATAAAATCATGAACTTCTTGCCTAATTGTTTGAGAACATTGGCAGTTGTGGATGGCACTATGCATTGCCACAAACAGCAGCACGTGGCTCGGCACAGCAGTTCTCGTTACCAACATGAGTAACTTTCCTCTCAGTCGGGGCACTGTTTCTGGAATACTCAAAGGCTACGCCGGTTTAAGTGGTGCGGTTTTTACAGAGGTATACAGTATGGTCCTTAACGGGTCAGCCTCAAGTCAACTACTACTGCTAGCCGTCGGCATCCCCACTATAGGTCTGGTGATGATGTACTTTATCAGGCCTTGTACTCCAGCTTCTGGAGAAGACTCGGCTGAGCATTGTCATTTTCTTTTCACCCAAGCTGCTAGTCTTTGCCTTGCCATTTTTCTGCTTACCACAACAATATTTAAAGGCATGTTGTCTCTTGGCAACATGATTTCCTACATCTGTATTGCCATAATGATTATTCTTTTGATGGCTCCTTTAGCAATTCCCTTAAAAATAACGCTATTCCCTGCAAATCGTAAGAAACCTGGCCAGCCCGCAGATTTAGTCAGTGGAGACGGCGAAACAAATCAAGCAGATCCTCTATTGGCCTCTTCTTCATCAACATATCTTGGAAGTTTTTATGAGCCTGAAGATATCTCAGAAGTAGATTTACTTCTTGCTGTGGGTGAGGGGGCTGTGAAGAAAAAAAGAAAACCCCGAAGAGGGGAAGATTTCAAATTTCTCGAAGCTGTAGTAAAGGCTGACTTTTGGCTTCTATGGTTTGTTTCCTTTCTTGGAGTTGGTTCTGGCATAACTGTCCTTAACAATTTGGCACAGATTGGGGTTTCACTTGGCGACAACAATACAACAGTATTGTTAAGTTTGTTCAGCTTTTGTAATTTTTTGGGCCGCCTTGGATCAGGAACTGTTTCTGAACACTTTGTGAGGTAATAAGAATTCTTTCTCTTATTTATTGTTTGATTTTCCCATTAAATTGCTTCAAATCTCTCAGTTGAAGTCTTTGTACTTCTGCTTTAATTATATAGAGAGATTCGAACTTATGAGGGAGACTCCTCAGGATTCTTGACTCAAGAGATATTTTCAAGTTTCAGACACAGATTCTGCTCAAATTTCTTTTATGCCACACAGCATTGTACTTTCCTTGCATCCTTTTGAACATAGGATTTGTATTCTTGCAACATTGCAGGTCAAAAATGATTCCTCGGACATTTTGGATGGCCATCACACAAATAATCATGATCTTAACGTTTCTTCTATATGCTTCAGCTCTGAGTGGCACCCTCTATGCTGCGACAGCATTGCTCGGGATTTGCTATGGCGTACAGTTTGGTATAATGATTCCAACCGTATCTGAACTTTTTGGCTTGAAACACTTTGGCATAATTTTCAACTTCATGCAGCTGGGAAATCCTGCTGGTGCAATTCTCTTCTCAAGTTTGCTTGCCAGTCAAGTATATGAGTCAGAGGCAGCTAAGCAGCTGGGGTCCTCTTGCATGGGTCCGAGTTGCTTCAGGCTAACGTTCCTTATTTTAGCAGGGGTTTGTGGTTTGGCAGCTCTCTTGAGCATAATTCTAACCATAAGAATAAGACCGGTTTACCAAATGCTCTATGCTGGAGGTTCATTTCGTTTGTCTCAAAGTTCTGGCCACTGATCATAGAACACTTTTTGGCATAATACATTTCTAGGATCGCTTTTAACCCCATTAAAGCTGGGTTTACGGCTGTGCTATATGAGATGAGTTCTTCCTATGTTGAAGAAAAAGCTTGATTTGTTAACGCCTATTATTATGTCTGTATTGATGAGAAGAACACGATTATGTTTGCAATGTTACTATCTTCCTACATTCCTATAGTTTATGGAAAGAATTTTGACATTTCTTGACCTATATGAGTCTTACGATGTAATTGTTATTTCTATCTATCAGCCAGAAATCCTTTGGTTCTTTTAAGGTACACAGGAAACAAATTCTGATGCATAAAGAAGATTGATATACAAACATAACTTGTCAGTATCTATTAATAGCATATATTTTTTTTCCTAAACATCGACTTTTTTATTCCAGGATAAGAATACGGGCTTTAAGACAAGAGGTCATGTGCAGAGTCCACCACGATGTTTGCCTGAAGAAGATGAGATTCTTTGGGGATGACATGAAAAAAGACCAGTTCTAAACTTAACATCATGTGGGCTTCAAGTTCTGGAACATTGAATCCCACTTGATTTCTTCTGTACTACTCGACCAGAACTCACCATCTATGGAATGAACCATATTGCTCGAAAAGCTGCTATTCCAGGGGTTAGCCAGTGCATCCTCTCTGACACGGTTAGACTCACCATTGGCCTCTGATTCAACCCAGGTTGAGCTTTGAGAGGAGCCTGAGCTTTGGGAGTCTCCCACGGGGTTTCCGTCTGTCAGCATCAACATCCTCGGACCAGGCTCAAACCTAGGACCATCACTTCTCAGCATCGGCCATTCTGTCTTAGCTGAGGGCGGTTGAGCAACTGCCCTCGATCTATTGTTTCTCTGCAGCATGGATACCCTCCATCTCAAACTAGGATTTCTTTTGGGAACGAGAGAAAGAGCTCTGTTCTCGTGGTGAACTAATGCTTGAACATGCTTGGCTAGAAAGTTCTTGGTTTGTTTGATTGTGAACAAGAACCATAAGATTGGATGAATTGTTCGTCCTTTACGTTTCTTTGCTAGCTTGAGAATCTCCAGCCGATGTTTTGCTATTGAAACGCCCATGCTTTGAAGAAACTCATGGCTGAAATAGGGAATATCATCTTCTCCAAGCTCATTGTGGGTGAAAGTAAGGGCATATTCATAGGCACAAGAGGGATCAAGTTCAGCTTCTGATAGCCAAGTGAACCAGTCCATGGCTTGGTTTTAGAGGGAGAATGGGGAAAAATGGTGAATTTTCTTGGATCATTTTTTGAGACTTATTGATCCAGCTATATGATTGGGGTTGGTGGTTGAACTTGAGGGTGACAAAAGATAAAAGGTGGACTTGGCCTAACTAAGGCCAAGTGAGTCCAAACTTTTTCGCAGGAGTGAAGGCTAAGGGATTCTTTGGAAAATCTATCAACTCTTGGCTTGGAAAAAAGTTACTCTGTGGGTCACTCACTAACTCAAAGCCTAGCACTCCGGTTCCTAATTCCTGTACTTGTGAAGAATTTTATAAAGTAGATAAAAATCACTTAAATAAACCGCTGAAGTAAAAACTTTCAATTGGATAGTTGGCCTAATTTATGGACTAGTTTAGAGGCCGGCAAAAAAAGGGTCTCATAATTACCTACCCAATATGGAGGGTGGGTTCTTAAGATGCTAATGTGTTCCCATGATGTGGTAACTGCTCTGTCTCTGTCTCTCTGTCTCTCTTTGGTATTTGGGTGTATCCATTAAAGATTAATTTTACCTTTAATAAGGTTGGATTTGCATCTTTTTACAATTTAGGTCGGATCTAATTAATTGATCAAAATTCAACATCCTATTACTATTTGGACCAAATTAGTCTGGCCGGTCGAAACCCCAACCCAGAGCATTACACCCTTAATTCCACCGTCTATTTACTTTTTTTCCGACGTACTCACTCGTTTTCATCATGAGCTTGAGCACTAGAGGATTTTTTGTGGCAAAATTGTATTTTTAGTTCCGTATGATAGAGGGGTGTGCAATTTTAGTCAAACGCCTTCTCAAAATTCAGAAAACGTACCAAAATGTTGCAAAGTTGGTTCCATAATAGAATTTCCGTCCAAAATTTAATGGAGACAGCGCATGTGATGCCCTTGGCCTTCTGACGCGATTGCACTTTTAGTCACATACGTTTGTTTGGGGGGGGGGG
>JACGDI010005751.1:670038-684795 GCA_014898725.1 Jacaranda copaia
ATAGGAATGTTAAACAACACAAGATGTAGTATTATATCATCCAAAAAATATTTGTGATCTCAAAATTAAACATTTCTAGAAGAAAAGTCTCCTAACTCAGCAGCAATCTTGTTATACCAAGAACAACAGATCAATATTTCCACAACAAACAAACAAAGATTACAGGTAAAGAATCCAAATGAAGCCAATCAAGATTCAGGTCATAAGATTGTATTGAAACAACAGCATTTTAATGGCACTATAATAGTCAAGTTGTACAGAAGTGTGACGGTTAGGAAAAATGAAAAGAAGAAAAATCTGTTCTTCAAAGGGAAGATAAAGAAGTATAGAATGTATGGACTTCTATGCTGTAACATTTATTCAGGAACAAACGGCTTACATTTTCTGGCTGGTCGGACTTTGCTATTAGCAGCATCCCATCATAAGCAAACTCTGGAAACCAGAAAGCAAACTGTATTAGGCCATTCGGCAATACGTAACCTTAAAACACCCAAGAAATAAATTCATTCCAAGTCTTTCTAGTTGGGTCAATTCATCCAATGATAAGCCCACTTGTGTCATCTAGCAAACATAGCAACATATCAAAATGTCTTGGCTAAATTTCGGCATCATTCAACCAAATTTGGCCTTCTCAAGTCATTCATCATGGCTTTTAAGGCTATAGATATTGCCAATCACCCCAACAAAGCTAACTATTATCGCCACCGTTAACATAAACCAAGATAATAGCCTCTCAGCATGGCTCAATCCGTTCCCTTCTTTGCTTAACCTTAACGCAATCAGAGAAGGAAAAGTGAAACCCAAGGAGACTGCTGTTGTGGCTCCTGTAAACTTAAAAGCCATCCAAATATTAGGGATCATGGTCGAGCCAAGAAATATAAGCCCTAAGAGCACAAAAGTTAAGATCAGACACCTCTTCCTGCTCTCGGACAGAGGATTTAGTCCTTCAAAAATCAAGGTATCCACCGTTTGCCTTAAGGAAAAATGAATCACGGGAAAAACTAGAATCAAATGAAGAATATAACCGATACGAACAATGTAGTTCAAAGCTGTGCTAAAACGGATCCCAAGATCCTTATCAAAGTTAGTGAGCACATCAGATTCAGTATCCTTTCCAAAGAGTAAATAGCCGGCTATGGCAGTTGAAGCATATACCAATACGCAAATAACAGTCGTTATCCTTCCTACTCTATACATTTTATGTGGGGTCCGTCCTTCAAGCTCATTGTAAATAGGTTGAACATTAAAGTGACATACATAAGCATTCAACATGATAGGAATCACCACAAGCAAATCAAGAATAGCCTTCTTTGATCCAAAATCCGGTGTCATTCTCGGAGGCTCGATTTTTCCCTCGACAAGCTTGATAAAAGCTATGATAAAGGCAACAATAACAAATACGACTGCAAGTGCTACAGAAGCAGCCGAAGTCAAGCTCAAAGAATCGATCTTATCCAAAGAACATAATGGTGCAAGAAAAAGCACTAGAACAACTAGAATCACTATCTTCCTGTGATCCCAAAAACCATGACCCCACCATTGATCAAAAACACCAATATGATGAAGGGATCCCGACATAACGTCGCCAATGATGATCAAATACACAACCAAAACACCTGCATTGTTAACAATTATGCAAATTTCAGACAAAGTCCTAGCTGTCCTACCCAATGCAGCCTGAACAACCTCCCCATATGAGGTTGCCTTACATTGGACAGAAAATCGAACTAACAACTCCACGCTAATTTCTGACAAAATACCCATAAAAAATATCAAGATTACACCCAAAACCAAGCCCAGAACTTTCATTGTGGCGGGCAAGGCCATGATGCCAGCCCCAATAATAGAAGTGGTGAGATTAAAAACAGCACCATAAATCCCTGACCCAGATTTCCTTTCACCAAAAATAAGGGATAAATCATCAAAATCCATGCCATCCTCAACATCCAAATCATCTGCATTTTGCGGATTCAAATACCCATTTCCATAATCAGGAGAAATCAATCTCAAAGATGGATCTTTGAATCTAAAGTTTCCATCTTTCACCTCTAATTTAGAGTAATTGCTATCCATGTGTGTTTCCCACTATATATACACACACATACACTCATAAAAGAACTCCTATATCATATGCATAGGCAGCACATATAGATTTTAACAGAATACAACTGAAGAAACAGGGGAAACTTACAGAGAAATTGATGAAAATTTTGGATGCGGGAATTTCTGGGATATCTAACAAAAAGATTGATTCTGATGAGGAAGCTTTAAATGTTGATAGTTTTATCTGCAAAAATAGGAGATCTATGAGGAAGAGCAGAGACAGCAGATTTTGGGGTTCCTGCGTTAAGCTACTTTTCTATTGGAGAACTGATTTGGCTCTTTTTTCCTTTGTACTGTTTCTCGGTCTTGGACTTATTAAATTGATCATTCAACAATATATGATACATAATTTAGACGGCGAAGTCCGCTTTTGACCCCCTCAATTGCAGTTTTCTTTTCTTTTTTTCTTTTGTGAGAATGATATCACTAAATTTAACTTACCTATATATATTTGCTTTTTCTATTTTAAAAAACTATAATTTATTTTCTAATTTTACACCCCTTTTAAAATTTTATTTTCACTTAATAACATAAAAAAATAACTTAAATTAGACTATAAAATGGTGTAGTTGAATTTTATACTTAAATTACTATGTAAAAAAATTAATTTTATGTTAATCAATTATTTTTATTTTGAATTATTACGAATAACCATTGGGTGATTAATAGCTATGAAGTGTGTGACTGAAAAGGATGAGAAAGGAATAATCTTAAATTTTGAGGACTTAAAAACATTAATTATTTAATGATTATTTATGATAACATAAAGATATTAATTATATTGTAAATTAAATGTGATTTTGTACTTTATATAGTTAAAATTAGTTGTCTTATAGTAATAATAAGTGAAGATTTGTTGACTAGCTATTGAATTAAGTGGCATCAATTTCATACATAAAATATAAGGTCATGAGTTTGAATTTTCGAACCCTAATATATATATATATGTATAAATAAAAAAAAAGTATTAAGTGAAGATAAAATTTAATATTTTAATTATTTAACTTTACTTTTTAAATTATATTGGAAATAAGGTTGAATATAAAAATAAACTATATATGGAAGGAGGCACATTGACAATGTCCCAATCTTGAAGAATGTAAATCAAAATCATCCTAACTAAAATTAACCAGACCAAATCACAGTCTGAGTGTGTCTTGCTAAGCTGGAATATATAACAACATACACTTTTAATCACTCATACATGCATATATTATATAGATATTAATTAAACAATACTAAATGATTTTACATATTATAGCCTAGTTCAACTAAAGTATGTTTGCACTTTTCATCATGGTCAATTTGACACGTTAATATTGAGATGGTTTTCCCCTTCCTTTTTTTCTTTTTTTTCTTTCTTTCTCTCCCTTTTTTTTTTTTGATAAAGTCAAAAATAATCCAATCAAATTTAAAAAAATTAATTGTAGGATTGACTGGGGGGTAAAATGGGTCGAGTCGGTTCAATTATAGATTGACTTGAACTCGAAAAATTCAAGCTCGAACTTTATAATAAGCCGAGCTCAAGCCTTGATTTAGTTGTTTTTCTATTTTTAAATATTTTTACATATTAATTAAATAATTATTATATATTAATAATTTTGCTTCTTTTTATTTTTGAATACTTTCTATATATTACTAAATAATTGTTTATATTAATAATTTATTTTTTTCCATTTTTAAATATTATATATAATATTAAATAATTATTATATATTAATAATTAAATTTTATTGAGTTGAGTTGAGTTCAAACTCAATAAATACTGAGCTCGC
Source organism: Jacaranda copaia (assembly GCA_014898725.1). Taxonomy (NCBI): domain Eukaryota; kingdom Viridiplantae; phylum Streptophyta; class Magnoliopsida; order Lamiales; family Bignoniaceae; genus Jacaranda; species Jacaranda copaia. The sequence continues at coordinate 673,917 of JACGDI010005751.1, forward strand.
GAGCTGAAGCCTTTAACAGGAGGTTTATTGAGATCGAATTTGAGTTCAAAAAATTTTTGGAATTCAACTCATTTATACCTCTAGAATTGACTAGACTATGTTGGGTACTTTACCGTTATACCCTTACTTTATTTTTCCTCTTTTTATTCTTCTTTTTCTAGAACTTCGCATTGTTGTTGCCTTTGCCCCCCACGTCAAGGGTATTGTAGTAAAAGAAATTTACAAGACTATAATGATATTTAATTAATATATTGAGTAAAGTGAAGTAGGTCTTTTCACTCGTTTTTCAAGGATGAACTTCCTATTATATATTCACCTTCTTGGGTTACCGCTATTAAGGTCCAAGTTCCAACAACCACTATCAATAAATTCAATAATATCTTAAGGCAAGTTATTAATAATCCTTTATCAATCCATCCAAACATTGGATTGCTTTGAGTAGATATAAATTCTATCCAGCCCACCAAGCAAACTTGTGGCCCTAAAAATCAAATTAAATGAACTCATTTATATATCTTATGCACATAATTTAAGTGATTAATTAATTTAATAATATTATATATATATAAATATAAAATTTAAAGTTCGAATTTTTAATATATTCCAATCAATTTTTTGGCTAGGAGAATACTTTAGGATAAGTGAAACCTATATTTTCTATTCCTCATTGTACAAAAACAATACATTTATACAAGTTAAAGGCACATGTGAGCATACAAATGCTGGCCTCAAGCAGGGCATTTTTTTTATTTTTTATTTCCTAAGCATATAAGAAAAAATATATAAAAGTACAACTCCATCTTCCTCCTAATGGTATGGTTCTTTGTTCTTATGTACAGTTTTATTTTTTTTTATAAAAAAAGATATTGAATTCATTGTATTGAATAAACCATATATAAATTATTATGTTTTTGAACCAAAATCCTCTCAACACCCAACTCCCTTTAGAAATGTGTTCTCTTCAAACTCTAGACAGTAGACAACAATTCTAAAATAAATAAAATTCAAACCAAATCAGATTCAGATTGAAAAAACAAAAAAAGGTCTACATTAAGAGAACATTTTATTTATTTAATTGAGCAAAATTATTATTCAAATTAAGTTACGAGATATTTCAATAATTTTCACCCATTGGCCCTCTTCCATAAAACAATATCATGACAACATAAACTTGAATTACGATATTGAATCCTTAAGCATCATAAGTACAAAATCTATGTTTGAACAAAAAAACAACTAAAAGAATGCGTGGTTAAATTTATTTAAAAGATTTTATAAGCTTCTATATTTTATAAAATATTTTTTGAACTTATAAAATGTTAGTAATAAGGATTTTGTAATTAATATAATTAAAATTAAAAAAATTTGTTAAGATATTAAAAATAAGTTAAAAACTCCTTACTAAAAAAAACTTATAAATTTTTAACATCTTATTTTAAAAAATATTTTTAAAAAAAATTTATTAAATATTTTATAAATTTTTAAATAATTTATAAAATATTTTGAAAGATTATAAGTTCATCTAAACAGTCTTTAACTTAAATCAAATAATGCTTGCATGTATTAAAAAATTATAATAATAATGCTTGCATGTATAGGTGTCAACTATCGAGCGAACCTTACGTTGGTGCCTATATGCCTAAAAGATTGAATAAGCGAGTGGCAACTGTCCAAGAAAACAATATTCCTCTTCGGCCCCCGCTAATAAAATAGTCGCATCTCACCCAACCGATATTTTATTATTATGTCGCATTTTTCACGTTTTATTCCCGAGATTTTCGGGAATTGGAGAAAATCGTGTTATGGCGCTGATTGATGTGACTGTCACCCACCTTAAAGTTCTTTATGCCATGTTTGGTTCAAATTTTCCTTCAAATATCAAATTTGCCCAATTATTGTCCTTTCTCCCTCTCTCTTTCCTCTCATTTTAGCAACTTGGCCTTTCGCAGCTGGTCCACATGTCGCTATAGTGGTGAAATTGCAAAATTTGTGTTGGGAAAGTTTGGCCAAAAATTGGTTTACAAATTTATGACTATAATAAAATAGTTCTTTGTAAATTGATCTAAAGGGATTGATGTTACAACAAATATGAAATCAATAAAGTACGACTGTTGCTAGATATAAAAATTCTGATTTTGTGAGGTATTGCATTGTTGATTTACATGGTGAACGATTTTGTTTAAAACAAAAAAATGAAAAGATAAAAAATGAAAGGTAACTTATAAACTGTTTAAAGGCCTCGACTCTTTCGACATGCAAAAGACTTGATAGGTATTTTTCTGGCAGCACAAGCAACATAAATTATTCTAATAAAAAATGCTTCAATAAATGAATTATTAAAAATTAAATTAAATTTTATTAAATATATATATATATATTTTTTGTTCATAGAATGGCAAAGAGAATCTTTTTCTTGTTTGCTTTCTTCTTGTGGACAAAGTAATGAAAATAGAAAAAGGCTAGCTGGTTTTCATTTGCTTGTCTTGAATATACAAATGCACTTAACGTGGCAACAAAGAAGAAGCCAAACTTTTATAAAGACAAATGAGACAATGACAAATTGATGCTAAGTGCTGTTTGGTTTTACCAATTTCCTTGGCTCCAATTTTTATAAGCAATAGATGACCTCTTTTCCTATACTTCCATTAATCTTGGTCAAAACAAATAGTAATTTATGGGTGAGCACTTTGAAAACAATCCAAAAACTATTTTTCATGAGCTTAAACAAGATAGAACAAGGCAAATCGAACGGCTTTATTTGAACAAGTAAATCTATGAACTGGCAAAGAAAGAAAGAGATTTTCCTAGATACGAATATTTTAATGTATAAATTGGATTTAAACATATTTTATACTTAAAAAAGTTAAAACTTTTACAAATTAATTTATAAAATGCTTTGTCAAACTTGGTCGGAAATTAAACATAAAAAAATTAGAGGAGAAGAAACGTGCATTTGATATATGAGCAAACTACGACTTATGCGGCAATTTTGAGAATTGATTATTTTTTTTTTGTATGATGTTAATTAGAGTACAGCTTGGATTTATTTTAGAAAGACTAAAAAATTCAATTTATTTAAAGAGAAATTTCGAACATATCATTTATACAAGTAGAACGATCCGATTCGATTTGATATCCCATTTTCATGGTCATTATTTTTGAAGTATTCAACCATTCAAAGAATACCACCTGATACCATACGAGCACAAAGTAAGTTTACACAAAACTTACTATAAATAGTGCGTTATTTCAAAATAAAAAAGTACATAGTTTGATACTCTACTTATTAGTTGATCTCGATTGTTTCTTTATCTATCTTAATCTAATATTAATTTAAGCATCCAAAATTTTGGTTGAGAATCGTTCCAACAAGTTTTGACATATACTCTAGCTTTTGATCAAGCCATTAGATCTAAATATTAGTACATATCTAGGTCGGATCTCTTGCCTTAGAAATTGAACCCAAACCCAATTCCGTAAGGTAATTAGTTGATCTTTGTAGAGCTTTGCATAAATCTTGGTCAAATAATAATTAGATTCGTCATTAGTTATAGAGATCTGAACATATTGAAATATTTATAATAGTAAGTGAGGAAGATGAATTTACATGAAAGTCCCATTCCCCTAAACTTCTTAAAGTGGAAGAATAAGATAATATATCATTATCATTATTATTATCATCAATTAAAAGATTCGAGAAGAGATGCATTTGAATTTGAATTTTCACATCATTGTGCGTTATCGCTATCTTTTTTTTTAAAAATCTTTTTGGACCCAATTTGTTGAGTCAAAACCTATTATTCTATTATTCTACTCTATTATTCCGCAACGCACTATATTTGTGTGCGTAACTTGCTCCCTTAATGGCCCATTAGTCATGTGCCATGACTTTAAAAAAATTTCTATTCTTTAGACACATGGAAAGCTAAAGTTAGCAATCCTATTGCTTTCAAGTTAATTAATCAAAGCCCACCTATAATTTAATCAACATAGTCAATATTCAAGAAAATGACCCCACATGGTTTAATTATCTCGTTATAATCTCGAAAATATATCTTTATTACACATAATCTCAATTTTTTCTATATCTCGTATACGTTAATTTTGTTGTTCATCTCGAGATTTCTATTTAATAGTATGTACTAAAGTATGAAAGATTTGATGATGTCTTATCTTTTAAAGTTTTCAATAGTTAAATGGCTTTGTTCATGCATTTATATACCAATTATGCTAGTTGGAGGATTTGTGAAATGATTTAAGATCCATTTTCACATTATCTCGTGGGGTCCACAATGATTCAAAAATAAAATTATATTTATATTTTAAATAATTCTGCTACGAAAATTAAAAGAGAAAGGATAAAGTGAATAAAAAATTTCTGCAAGGGTAAAATAGTATATTAAAGGTACTTTAATGCGATTGGACATGCAAGGTTTGATTAATTTTCAGCATTTAAAGAAAAAACACATATTTATATTTTTAAAGCTTACACTATATTTTCAAAAGGATTTTCAGAAAATAAAATTATATTTCTTGAGAAATGTTCTATACTTCGTATTTGAAAAAAAAAGATACGAATCAAGTATTTTTTTAAAAATTAAATATTAAATCAATTGACTTAGTTTTGTTAGTCATATTTTATGAACTATTGATGTTGTCTTATGATGCATTGATGCACACATATGAATAAAAGCAACATATATACTATGTGATACGAAAAATATGATATACATAATTATTAAAATTTAAAAAAAATAATACTAATACAGTTGTCTATTATAAATTTTATTTACAAAAGTTTTAGTGTGTGTAATCACAAGCGAGTTGTGAAAGTATAAATATCAATATAAATAAAATAATTCAAATCAATTATAATATAGAATGTCTACTTTATAATTTGTGGATTATGAAATTAGGGCAAAAAATATCTTAAAAAGGTAAGATTAAGACAACATAATAATATATTAATTTGATAATTCTTATAGAAATTGTCTTGTTTCCGTGCCCCACATGTTTCTAATTTTAATTTTTTGAAGGGTAAAGAATTATAGCATATGCCTATAAATATTAATGAGAAAGCGCTCCAAGTCAAGCCAAAGGTCGAGCGTCGAGCTGGCTAGTCAGTGGGCAGCCGCTCTCAAATCTTCAATTAATTTTTTACATTATTTTTAAACGTGGTCCCCATAGTCACATCTATTATTTATTGGACTCGCATCCAAACGCTCCTGTTTTTCTGCAAATATATCGGCATCTCGTGAGCTGTACCGTGAAAATATCTTTTCGTACGAAATATATTCTATTGCAAATTAAAATAATAATTTTTAAATTTTTTTGAAAGAATTTATATATTTTATATGGCAACTAAAAAATAATTTTATTCACTCTAAACACGAAACTAATGAAAAGTGAAAAACGAATTCTTCTACATTTGTCAATAGGAATTTCTTCTGCAAAAGCACATAAATTTGAAATAAATTTTATTATTAAATCACTTAAAATAATGAATATTATTTACATTTATACTATATAAAATGGAAATGTTTCTTACACATTTAAAGTGATGATTACACCATATTATATTAAAATTTAAATTTTCAAATATACCATTAATTTTAAGTTAATTTCAAAAGTACATAATTATCGTTCAATATAAAATTATAGAATTCAACTAATATGAGCAAAACATAATAATTATTTGGCAATGCTATGTATAAATTTATACTAATCGATAATTAATATTGCATGTTATTCAGTGGATTATTAACATTATGCTATTATTTATCTACATTGTATGAAATATTGAATTTTTTGTTATTGATCAATGTAACTAGATCAATAATATTACACTCTTAATTTATGCACACAGAAACATGCCACGACAATTAGCTATGACAAAAGAAAGATATTTTACTCACTTTAAATGATAGTTATCATACGACACCAAATTTCAAACTATCAATTGTATTTTTTATTTTTATTTTTATAAAAAATGTCCGGCTTCTCATTTAGTATGAAAATGACAAAATACAAATAGTATGCTTAAAATATAATAAAACAATTATGGACTTTGTAAGCGATGATATCCATACTTTTTAACTTTTGGCATAAAAATTATTTGCTTATATATAAATTCATATTAAATTGATAATCAATATTACATGTTATTTAATATAGTTATTAATAAAATTTTAATTTATATATTATATATATAATTAATTATTTTATTAATAACTATATTAAATAACATGTAATATTGATTATCAATTTATTATTTATCAATATAATTAACATCAATGCTATAACAACCTCAAATACTGACTAATAATTAAAAAAAAAATCAAACCGCGGTTCAATTTCACTATTTGAGTTAAACTTTATTTAATTAAATTATCCAAAATATTATTTTCAAAAGTGAGGGCCGACCTACCACGCCTGAGAAATAAAATAGTAAAGATAAAATATAGTTTAACCTTTGAGCTAAATTTTATGAACCAAGAAAAACTTTGCATTATGATATATTATATTCAGAGAGAGAGTGAGAGAGAGAGAGGAAAAGGATTGATAAGTTTCAGAAAAGAGACCGTTGAATGGTCATGGTTGAAACCAGTTATTTTCAAACATTTGAAGCTGATATATATGAGAAAAAGACAAAAATGTGGAAAGAGGCCACTAACAAAGGATAAATGGATAATAGAAAAAAACCAACACCATCAAACGTTGTTTTCAAACCCCAACAAACATTGGATCCCATACAATACTGTGAATTAGACTAAGAAATTATAATAATATTCGTTAAATTTATAAAAATTATTATTAGAAAATATTGATATTTTATTGAAGTACTTGTCATGTTAGTCAATTCAACAAGATACTTTATGACAAAAATCAAAAAATAAAAAGATAGTATTTTCCCATTTTACGCTACATCATAAGTGATGCTGCAGAAAACTGCGTATAGATAAAATGAGGGTTGTACTACTGATGATTCGACCAGGGAGGTTAAGTACTTAGGATTGTATATAGTTTTGGACTTGAGATCTGTAACCACAACACACGTTAAACTAGCCGGGGGCACTCCGACGCTCAAATTAATTCTGGTTGAGAGGGGGAGTTCGAATAGAGTATAAATAATGTAAAGCTTGTAATGTATGTGGTATTACTTTGAAAGTAGTTGGGCATGGAGTATTTATAGCTTCCTGTAGGCACGATTTGACTCAAGTACCCTTGCCAGGTGTCCTGGCCTTTGTCTTTGCCAGGGGGTGGGGGTTATTCTATGTCCAGATCCCGGTACTGTGCCAGGTGGCTAAATCTCCTATTTTTTCAGGTAAAGAATGCCAGTGGAGGGGCGTCTCTGCCAAAGTTATTGGCATGATTGTCAGAGTTGGTGGCAGCGGTTGTATCGGCCATCACGTTTCATTGACGTGGGGACATCCAGCCTGTCAGATTGATAATCACGGCAGGATTTTGAGTCAATATCGGTGTGGGTCTTGAGGTCGATGAGGTCAATACATGTCAACTAGACTCGAATAATCAAACTTATAGAGTGGACCTAAGGTCAATACTAGTCGACTGCGGACCCTGCAAAGTGAGGTTGATACCGGTCGACCCAATAGATCACTGTTGGGCCTCCTGGGCTGTCTCATTTGAAGTTGGGCCTGTTGGGCCCATTGGGTTATCCCATATCATGAATCCCCCCAATTCACGATCCTGATTGAGCTTGCCGACGAGAAGAAGCAGGGAGTTCATATTCAACCCAAGCAGTACTATGCTCGATCAGGGTTTTTGAATTTTTGACTTGAGTTTTTGAACTGCTGACCAGGGTTTGAGGCAATTTTTTTGCATTTAATGCAGCTATTAGTGTGTAGAATACGAAGTGTACCGGGGCAGGCTGTCATCATAGCAGTTACACAGATTCCTGCGCGCGATTGCCTATAAATAGTGGGGATAAGTGGCATCATTTACACCTTTTCTCTTTGAACTTCCAATCGAATCACCATCTTTCAAGCCCTCCAAGCTCTGTGCTTTGCATTTGTGAAATTTTTACTGTAAGTGTCTTTGTTATTCTTGTGCTTTTCTATCTTTCCATTGTAGAACCATGTATATTAGTTTGGATTTTGATAGCACTAGGCTTGAAAATATGCCTTGAGGGAGGTGGACTGGGGTCGAGAGCACGTTTGAGTCTAGTTCTTCTACAAGCGAAAGCGTTAACACAAGTAGCTCTAACACAAGTAGTAATAGTTCCAGTAGTGTTAAGGTAGCGTCGAAGGGCAAGGCTGGCCCTGTTGATATGCCTGCGAGTCGGGGTCAATTATTTACCCCGAACTATTACATAAAAATAACGTCAAAAATAATCGTTGCAGACCTAGTGTGAATTAGGGCAGCGTATCATATCCCCGATGAGTATGAGATGGTGGCACCGAAAACTCGAGATAGAATGCATCGACCTCCTCGGGGATTTATAACTATTTTTGAGGAGGGGTTGAAGTATGGTCTAAGGTTCCAACTTGCCCAATCCATAATCGACCTCTTCATAGGTTTAGGGGTCTGCATCACCCAGCTCTTCCCCAACTACTTTGCCACCCTGTATAGTTTTGTTGTGTTGATGCACCTCTTTGACCAGCCGGCCTCCTTTGCTAATTTCTCCAACCTATTCCACCTTCCTATGTTTCGAAAGTCGAGCAGTGGGGAAGAGTCGAGCTTTTACTAACTCACTACTCGACCCTGACAAAAATTCTTGGTATCCCCCATCTTTTCCTATGGCCAAGAGTGGAAAAATATTACTTTTATATCCAGGGGCTAGGGGTGCTCATGATTCCAAGGGGTTAGTGGAGAGGGCCTATGGAGATGCTCGGTAACCAAACACCCAATTAACCCAACACCTTCATTCGGGATTTGATCGGGTTTGGGCAACTGGAGGCCTCCATACTGATTGAGGAGAGGTGTTTGGTACTGGCTGGTCTATCCCTTGCCTTGCTCGACCTGCCTGCGGGAGATCGACTAGGTAGAAACTTTTTGTCAAATGCTTTGATTATATGCTATCTGTTTGCTCGAATCTGATATTTATTTTCAAACTATTTATCCATGTAGATCGAAACAACATCATAGTCTGCAGTAGAAATAAATCCCAAGTCTGGGCTCTAAGGGCTGAGGTGCGTCGATAGGCTGCTGTTGCTGCTCGACGTGGAGGTGCTACTGAGCAGGCGAGTTCAGTAAGGTCGACATTTGAACAACCACCACCACAGATCAAGGCAGCTCCTGAGACCCAGTTCGCTCATCGAGAGGGGCCTGAGTCGAGTAGCCCCGCGGGTCGAGGCAAGAGACAGCTGGTTGAACAAGAGGGGTTGGCTTTGAAGAAAGCTGCTAGGGGAAAGGGGAAGTAGAAGGTGGTGACAGGCTGGGACCTATTTAGGAAGCTCGGTGGTGGTTCGATGTTTCGGCTCCCTCAATTATTTTCTCTAAGATTATCCATGAATTGAGATCAGGATATAACCAACTCAACATTAATTCTCGATGAGGGGCCGACTTTCACAGATGCTTTAAAATTAATGACCTCCGGGCTCTTTGTAAATGACCAATGGAAACTCATGAACCTGAGTTAGCTTGGGACGATGAAAGCAATATCTTATTACTGCAATGTGGTGAGTATGAGATCGATTAGTTTTGAAAATATCATTTATGTTATGTTCCATGCTGGTTTGAGAATGACATTGTTGTGTTTCAGATATTGTAGTTGGTTTACAATATGTTCTGGCGATCGAAGATAACACTAGTTGCCAAGGAAGAATTGGAGTTTAGAGGAGAGATGGAGACTCTCAAGGTACAGCTCGAGTCTTCCTAGCTTTAGGTTGAGCAGCTGAATAAAAAGGTGGCCAACCTCCAAAAGCAGCTCGACGCCAAGGATCAACAGTTGGTCTAAGCAGTTGAGGAATGGAGTCGCATGGACAATGTCATCCAGAAGGCCCACCTTGACCTTTAGGTGAGCTTCAACTTTGGTCGGGCAAAAGGTCACGCGGAGGTGACCAACTAAGCCAAAGAGGCATTCCTCTGGCATCTGTCTGTGGTGCGGTGCGAGGCTGTTGAGCAATTCGTGATCAGCACCACTTTTCAGGATGCCAGCGTGGTTGTAGCCTTGGATGATGCCCGCAAAGCATATCAGCGGGCCATTAAGCAACTGGATCATATGAGCTATTGCTTCCATGTTGAGGATAAAAATCGAATGAGCCTTCTACTCAATGATAAGCTAATGCCTTTCCCAGAGTTGGAGGAAGACCGCACTGTTTGAGGAGAAAAAGAAGAAGGTTGAGGTCGATGCTCGACTAGAGTAGATATGTTTGGAGTTCACATTTGCAGAGGATCTTGTTGCCGAACTAAGGGATGAACAGGTCGCCCTGGCGCAGTACATGCTACAGTTGACTAATTTTATAGGCGATCTTTTGGGACTGTCAGAACCTCCTCAGCCAGTCTGTCCGCTCGCCTGTGTGGTGCCTGAGCTAGAAGCACAATGGGCTGAAGGTGGTCAAGAGGAGCCAGGCTAGCCTTGAAGTCAATTTAGACTAGTTGTTTCTCCTTTTTTTTTTGTATATGTACTCTGGAAAAGTATTATCAATAAAGAACATATCTTTCCTTTCATTCTTATCTCGTAGCTCATGCTTAGCATGCAACTTTTGTTGTGATAATATGAAAAACACTTGGTTGCCTGTTGTGTAGTAATTGTATTGCATTATAGTATCGTCAATTGCTTCATATTGATCTGCTCAACCCTTAACGCTAATTACCTCTCAAAAATAGTAGGGCATTAGTTTTCAAGTATGGGGTCGATAAAAAGCAAATGGTCGAATAGAAACAGCGAGGGGTAGCATAATTGTCGACTATGGGGTCG
>JACGDI010005751.1:691661-734084 GCA_014898725.1 Jacaranda copaia
TATATATATATATATATATATATATATATATATGAATCCAAACTCTTCACTTTGTAGTATGTAGGCACTTTAAATGTATTAGATGCTGCTCAACTGCATGAGAATTTATGATGTCTTGTAAGTATGTAAATGCACAAACTATAAATTTGTTCCTAACAATATAAATGATGAAGCATGAGTGGGTCAGCAAAGATACGACATCCCAACTACCTTGCTAACTATGGTTACTTCATCAAAATCTTGATGGCAAGTGCCCCCACTACTTCATACAAATTAGGACATCATTTTTAAATTTAATTTTGGGAGTTTTTACTATTTTAAGATGTCTATTTAAAATACAAATTCATCATTATAATATTAATTATAAAGTGAATTGAGTTATTTTACTACAAATATAATTAATTCATAAATGATTATTGTAAACGAGCACTCATCATCTCATTGTAGAAGATAATGAGCTAGATCGAGCGTACACCATCTAAAATATTTCAATTTTTGAGATTTATTTTTAATGGGAAAAAAGAATAAGGGGATGAATAGCACAACAATCCCTCTTAGACATAAATATGAGAGTTTCTTTTTTTTGGGGAGGTTAATTTATAATCTAAATTGAGCTACAAAAAATAAGTTAATTACCTCAATATTTTACCACAACTATAATTATTTATGGACAACTATCATAAATGAGCCAAACACGTGATTCCACCGTCAAGAATAATGGGATAAATCAAGCATACACTGGAGCAATGGTACTTCGAGTTTGTGTGAGTTTGAAAATTCTCGATGGAAAAAAATATATATTAGAGGAATCACTAGCTTTATAATTCCTCTTAAAATGAGGGGTTTTTTTTTGTTATTTACTAAATTGAAGTATGGTTAAAGTTCGATGAATGAGTTCTGTGACCATACTGCTAAAATGCAAGTCAAACTAAAATTGCTTTACCACAAATACAATTCATTTATGGACAATTATTATAACTGAGTTCGAACTCATAACTTCATTAGAGAAAATAATGTAGTAGATCATGCATGCACCATATTAGTGGTACCTTTTGAGTTTGAGTAGATGTACTTGTCCTTTGTTCCACTTATTAGTTTACATCAATTGTAATTTAAGTTCAATAAATGTTCTATCGAGAATCCCGCATGGTACAAAATAATCTAGAAAATTATAGTTAAAATTTTATGTTGATTCAGGTGGAGTGTGTCTTCCAACTTATTGTTGTAATTGGTATAATTAGCATAATTAATTATTAATTAATTTTGGATGGATGTCAATTATGGTTGGAATTCAAAGATTAATTGTGGTGGTGCAATAGAGGAAGGAATTAGTTAAGTATTTTTTGCTGAGTTGTCTCACATGGAATGCTTGAAAAATTGGAGACTTACTTAGACATTATAAAATCAAGTGGAGGAGTTGAAGGATTATTTCAACCCTTCACTTGTCCCACATTGGTTTTATAAACTAGTGTGGACTAGTTTATATTGAACTCAAGTAAGAATACTTGATAAAGTATTCTTTAAGGGGTTTATATAAGTGAACCACGAGTCGCCGCCACCTGGCTCGGCTCCGGCTCCCGGCGTTAGGGCGAATGTCTCAGTCTCAATCTTATCTTTTTGGAACAAATTCAATCTGCACTTAACTTGGATCGGATAAAGATAATCCAATTGGATAAGGACTGACTCAGTCAATACCCATTGGATTAATCTAATTCGATCAGGCTAAATCAAATCTTTCAAGATTAAGCTGAGAATTGGCCGAATTGATAGAGATTAAGCGGGATTTGGCAGAAGGACGTGGGACACGTGGTGTCATCCTGATGGGCGTGTGATGTGTGTGGGACACGTGGCGTGATACTGTGGACGTGTGTGGCTAACGTGGTAGAATATCATTGGCTAGGTGATGTCTTAGAGGCCATTAACTGGTGGACTCTAACCCTAATCCCGCCTATAAATAGACTGCTTTTGGCAGTCTTAAAACATACAGCATTCACCTCTCAACACGCCTAAGCATCCGACTTCTGTCTACTTTCTTGCTCTCTCTTTCAAGAATCTTTCCCTTCTCTTCCCAAAAAGATTTCCTGTGACGAATTTAGATATATATGCCTATCTCATTCTTATTTGGCGACTGAGTACTGTTCGAGGTGAACAAAAAAGAGTGCACCTGATCGTTCTAGACCATCTCATCCTAGAAGGAGTTGCGTTGTACCCGTTGCACTGATGAGTTGAGGTGCTCGTTTCTTCAAGGCAAACGGAATTTCTCTGTGATTTGGTTGTCCGATTGATTTTGTTATGATACAGAATCTTTAAGATAAATTTACTTTTAAATTTGGTATTTACTTTAGATAAAACTGATAGCAAGCTTTATTGCTTTTATTGCCTCGATTGATATATGAATTTTGGCTTTTTTGAACTCGCATCTAATTAAATAATTGCTTAAATTCTGATTTGCCTTGAATTTGACGTATATTTATGAACACACATGCTGTATGTTTAATTTTGACAATGCATGTCATGTATATTAAAAATGATATTGCATGTTTGATTTGAATTTCATATTGATAAAATGCACGTACTGCCTCAATTGTGATTATCTAAATTAATTTTTGATAATCTGATTTGCACATTTAATTGCATATTGGTATATCCTGCTATGAAACAACATTCTTGAAGAAATGATATTTTTGTGTGTTTTTATTTGCTGAAATTCTGATTAGATATTCTGTCTAGGAATCTTGCCTGATATTTTTTATTAGATATCCTATTTAGGAATTTAGCCTAGATATTCTGCTTTTGGATTTATTTTGTAATCAATCATGGTTGCAAGTTCTAGTGATGTTGGCAAAGTTATGTCAACAAAAGTTGACCTTTTCGACTTTTTGAAAAAAAATTTGGGCTAATTTTTTAAGCGTTAGCAACAATGTATGAAAATCTGGCTAACGATGAAAGGTCTTCTTTTGTTGATTCAGTTGACCATGTCAGAACCAACTGAAACTGATCCCAAAACTAAGAAAATAGCTGATTGGAAAATGAAGAATCAGATTGTTTGAGGGGTGATTCTGTCAACTTTGTCTGATGCACTCTTTAATGCATATTGTTCTGATTTCTATTCGGCTAAATCTTTATGGGACGAATTGGATAGGAAATACAATACGAAAGAGCAGGGGTTTGAAAAGTATTCGGTTTCTAAAGTCCTGAAGTATCAAATAGTTGAGGGTAGGTCTGTATCTGAACAAACACATAAATTGATCAATCTAGAGCATTCCCTAGCTAATGCTGAGATGAAACTCCCTAAGAAATTTATGGTTATGTCAATTATCGATAAGTTCCCCAAGTCTTGGAAAAGCTTCAGCATGACTCTAAAGCATTAAAAAAGAAAATTAACTTTAGATGATCTAATGATTGCCATAAGGATAAATGAGGAACATAGATATCAATCACATAATGTTCCTATTGAATATATTCCTAAGGCAAATGTGATAGTGGGAAAGAAAAAAATAAACTTGAACTCAAACTCTAAAACCATCGATAAAGGAAAAGCCAAAATAAGTAAGAAATCGAAGGCTAACAGGCCATGTTGGAATTGTGGACAAAAAGGGCATTAGGCTAAGGAGTGTCCCTCCAAGAAAGCCAAGGCTAAAACCCAGTCTGCTGGGCCAGTTGTTAGTATGGTTGTTGGAGATATCAGCGAAGTTAGAGTTCCTGATGCATCTATTGATGAGTACGTTTCTTTTAAACCTAAATTATTCTCTATCTATAAATCATATGATTAGATGATAGACACTGATGCTAATGTGCACGTTTGTGCTAATAAATTACTATTTATGTCTGACCAGCCTATTAGCAGAAGAATTGTAATGATGGAGAACTCAAGTGCAGCCAAAGTGTTTGGGATAAGATGCATGGACCTGAAATTTCCTTCGGGGCGCATACTATTTCTGCAAAGGGTACATCATGTCGCAACAGTTTGAAGAAATATAATAAGTGGTTCTGTAATAGTTAGGGAGGGTTTTGAGATTTTATTCAAATTAAATAAAGTTGTAATTTTACATTACGGAACTTTTATTTGTAAAGGCTATCTTTCTGATGGTTTGTTTAAACTACAAGTTGAGAACATTCTTTGTTCAAATGAAGTTGATGTTTCTAATTCTCTTATCATAAATATTGTTGAGAATTTTTTCATTTGGCATAGTCGTTTACGACACTTAAATTTTGGTTCTGTCAAACGTATGATGAACTTGAATTTAATTTCTAAACATGAAATTGAATGAGGACATAAATGTCAAATATGTGCTGAGGCTAAGCAAGTGAGAAAGCCTTATCACTTGGTTGAAAGGCAAACTGAAATTCTTGACTTAGTTCACATAGACATTTGTGAGTTCAATGGAGTTTTAACCAAAGATAATAAAAGATACTATATCACCTTTATAGATGATAGCAGTAGGTAATAATATGTTTATTTACTAAAACATAAAGATGAAGCACTAGAGAAGTTCATTACAATTAAAAATGAAGCCGAAACATAAACTAGTAGAAAACTTAAACGATTAAGGTCAGATAGGGGCGGAGAATATAGGCTCAATCCATTTCATGAATACTACCAAAATTTTGGCATAGTTCATGAAGAAGCTGCCCCTTATTCTCCTACTTTGAATGGGATAGCTGAACGAAAGAATAGAACATTCATAAACATGATTAACAATCTGCTTTTGAATTTTGGATTGCCTAAGTACATGTGGGGGGAAAGCTCTGAATATGGCTTGCCATATTCTGAATAAAGTTCCTCTAAAGCATAAAGAAAGCACTATATTTGAATTCTGGAAAGGCAGGAAACCTAATTTAAAGTACTTCTAAGTGTGGGGCTGTCTTACAAAAGTATTAATCCCTAAGCACAAGAGAAAGAAGCTAGGTCCTAAGACTATTGATGCGGTCTTTCTAGGCAATGTGGAAACATCTTATGCTATGAGATTTCTAGTTATTAAATCAGAGATTCTAAGCATAGATGTGAACACTATAGTTGAATTTTGCGATGCTACATTCTTTGAGAATGTGTTTCCCATGAAAATTGGGATACCTCCAAATATTTCTTTAGATTCAATCTTAGAGTCTGCATTGATTTCGGATCATATGGAAAAGATGACAAATATGAGGGGCGATTTTAGTAGTAGCACAATTCTAGAAAAACTAAATGAATATAGACGAAGTAAAAGGGCTAGAATCACTAAGGACTTTGGAAGTGACTTTGTTACTTACAATGTCAAGGGTGATCCTGTTACCTTCAAGGATGTTATGGCTTTCCCTGAGGCTAAAAGCATTTGAAGGCAGCTATTAAGAGTGAGATGGATTTTATTGTCTCAAATGGGACATGAGAATTAGTCGATCTCCATCTAAAGTGTACTACTATAGGAAGCAAGTGGATCTTCAAAAAGAAACTGAAATCTAACGGAACTGTTGACAAGTATAAAGCTAGGTTAGTTGCCAAAAGGTTTAAGCAAAAAGAGGGAATATATTACTTCAACACCTATTCCCCAATAGCTCGTTTGACTACAATTCGAGTGTTTATAGCACTGGCTTCCATATATGATTATCCTATTTACCAAATAGATGTGAAAACAACTTTTCTATATGGTGATCTTGAGGAAGAAATCTATATGGATCAGCTAGAGGGATTTGTAGCTTCTGAAAATGAGCGAAATGTTTGCAAGCTTGTTAAATCACTTTATAGTTTGAAATAAGCACCTAAACAATGGCATGAAAAGTTTGACAAAACCATATTGTCATTTGGCTTCACAGTTAACGATAGTGACAAGTGCGTCTACTGCAAAGTTAAATGTGATAACCATATTGTGTTATGCCTGTATGTAGATGACATTCTATTAATAGGTTCCAACACTGAGATTATTAATGAGACCAAGTGTTTCTTAAAGAAGAAGTTTGAAATGAAAGATATAGGTGTTGCAGATATGATTCTTGAACTTAAGTTGACTCGCTCAACTGAGGGTATAGCAATTTCTCAATCTCACTATGTTGAGAAGATAATTGAGAAATATGACTATAAACAAAGTAGAATCACTAAAACACCATGTGATCCTTCAGTAGCTCTCTTTAAAAATGAAACTAGTGTACTAGTGTTTTAATTGAGGTATTCTCAAATAATTGATAGCTTGTAGTATCTTGCAAATGGGTCAAGACTAGACATCTCATTTGCAGTCTCCAAACTCGCTAGATACACAAGTTGTCCCAATTGAACCTATTATGAGGCTTTGGATAAGGAACTTTGATATCTAAAGGGCTCAGTTTCACTAGCCTTACACTACAAGAGATTTCCTACAGTGCTGGAAGGATATAGTGATACTAGTTGGATAGCCAAAAACTCCAGAAGTAATAGGTGTACAGGGTATGTATTTACCTTGGGAGGGGCACTGTCTCTTGGAAGTCTACCAAACAAACTTTGGTAACTTGGTTGACTTTCGAGGTTGAGTTGTGCACTTTGGACACTACTGGGATAGAGGCTGAATGGCTATATGGGCTGATGTTACAATTGCCCATGGTGACCAAACCCTTCCAGGAATTATTGTATATTGTGATAACCAAACCACAATTGCAAATATTAGTATTTCAAAGTTCAATCAAAAGACTAAAAGACACATCCAAGTTAGATTAAAGTCTATAAGGGAGTTGGTGTCTGAAAGGGTTATAACCATTGATTTTGTTGGATCCAAAGACAATATTGCTAACCATTTAACTAAAGGACTTGAATTGTCCTCAATTCATAAATTCAGGTTGGGGATGGGACTGCAAACCCATCAATGAGATACCTACAGTGGCAACCCAACCTACCAAGTGGCGATCCCACAAGGTATGTTCAATGTGGTATAAACAAGTTGTTGAGTATATCAAGTTGCACCTAAAATTAATTGATACTTCATATTTGGTGTCTCTCTCTTAAATACCTAGTATGTGCTGATTACTACTGGTTTAGTAAGAGTTTTACTCTGAATGGGGTCAAGTCATTTGGATGAGATGCTGGCAGTGCATCCCTAGAGACGCCCAACTAAATGAATATAGTCCTTTGGCTGGGACTAAAGGAATTGGGTTGTTCCTTGACAAACATTCATGACTCAGTATCGGGACACATGGCTTTAATGTGTAAACCTTAAAGATCAATACATAGTCGTTAGCTCGTTGTTACTGATGGACGTAATTACAATCACGAGAACAAATTCAAGGCTTAAATGCATTTGTCCTAGTGGTATCAGAAGTTGGATAACTTAGAGAGTGGTTCAAATAGGAAGTGCCATTTTTGAAAGCGAGCTATGACCGAATTGGACAGCCATTATCTATGGATTTGTGGGGGATTGTTGTAATTAGCGAATTAGCATAATTAATTATTAATTAACTTTGGATGAATGCCAATTATGATTGGAATCCAAAGATTAATTATGGTGGTGTAATAGAGGAAAGAATTGGTTAAGTGTTTCTTGTTGAGTTGTCCCACATGGAATGCTTGAGAAAATGGAGACTTACTTGGACATTATAAAATCAAGTGGAGGAGTTGAAGGGTTATTCCAACCCTTCACTTGTCCCACATTGGTTTTATAAACTAGTGTGGACTAGTTTATATTGAACTTAAGTAAGAATACTTGATAAAGTATTCTTTAAGGGATTCATATAAGTGGACCACACGCGCGCCGCCGCTCGGCCCGGCTTAGGCTCTAGGTCATAAGCATTAGGATAAATGTCTCTTTTTGGGATAAATTCAATCTGAACTTAACTTGGATCAGATAAAGACAATCCAATCGGATAAGGGCTGACTCGGTTAAGATTCAGTGATTAATCTAATCCGATCAAACTAAATCAAATCTTTGAAAATTAAGCTGAGATTTGGCCAAATTGATAGAGATTAAGTGGGATTTGGTAGAAAGATGTGGGACACGTGGTGTCATATTGATGGACGTGTGACGTGTGTGGGGCACGTGGCATGATACTGATGAAGGTGTGTGGTTGACGTGGCAAAATATCATTAGTTGGGTGATATGTTAGAGGCTATTAACTGGCGGACTCTAACCCTAATCCTTCCTATAAATAAACTGCCTTTGGCAGTCTTCAAACACACATCATTCGTCTCTCAACATGTGTAAGCATCTAACTTCTGCCCACTTTCTTACTCTCTCTCAAGAATCCTTCCATTCTCTTCCCAAAATATTCCCTGTCCCAAATTTAGATATGTATACATCTATCTCATTCTTATTTGGTGACTGAGTACTATTTGAGGTAAATGAGAAGGAGTGCACCTAAATAAAGGGCAAATGAAAACACTCTTATTGTGTAATTTAGACAATTTACTTAAATACATGATTTATTTCTTATTTCACTTCATATATGTGTGTGGAGTGTATATGGTCTATAGTCAGTTATTTTTATACTAATTTGATCTATAATTAATTATTTTATAAAAAAATATTTAAAATAATTGATATATATATTGAGATATAGGCACACTTTTATCAAGCACTTTGAATAATTTATTTAAATATATATTTCATCTCTTATTTTACTTCATGTGTGTATATATATACAAAATATATATGATTTATAATCAATTTTGTTGTAATAATATTGATATGAGATAGCCCAACAGGCCTAGTCCAACAACTATCGACTTTAGAGTATGCTTCCAAATCTATTTTGTATCTGAAGCCCAACTATGCTTCTGAACCCAGTTGGGCTATCGAACATCACCTTTTCACCTATGCAATAATCTAGGTCGAGCTACTCGACCATAACCTCCAAGTCGAATGAAGTGTTCTCGACCCTACCTTATGTGAGGTTTCAAATTGCCTATTCCCTTGAACTATTTCTCTAGTTGACCACTTTCTATTGTCGACCACTATCGACTAGAGCGCTTATTTTGGCATCAAATTGTACCTATGTCGTATTTAATATTTTGACAGTCAGCATACCTCCACATTAATGGCGCATGCCGCCCTAGTACTATCTCTACCACTACTTCTATCAGGAGGTGAGCTTTCAGAATATTATTTTATCCCAGAAAGCAGGAGGTGGTGCCATGTGGAATAGTATAGGCATGGGAGATGATCTACAACCCCAATGCAAAGACAAAAT
Source organism: Jacaranda copaia (assembly GCA_014898725.1). NCBI lineage: Eukaryota > Viridiplantae > Streptophyta > Magnoliopsida > Lamiales > Bignoniaceae > Jacaranda > Jacaranda copaia. The sequence goes on from JACGDI010005751.1 coordinate 700,788, forward strand.
CCCTTTACACTTGATAAAGGCATCTTAGACATATCATCCACCTAGAAAAGGTTATAAATACCTTGTTGCCAACCACTCTCAAGACATGCCATTTTTATTATTCGCTCTTCCTCTGCTGCTCAATTTTCTTACTCGACTAGTACTAACTTGAGTATTTGAGTGCTTTAGTTAGAGGTACCTTGGCTAGTCTAACATTTGCTAGTGGTTGCAGATCTCAGCATAATAATATTTTATTATTGAATTGTTCGACCTCCCTGATCAAATTAACCCAAACACTACCACAATCTAGTAAAACAACTTTCAACCTTATCATTTTTGGTACTGTTTGTGAGAAACTTGAGATTACAACCTAAAAAATAGTGAACACCAGGCGAGCTGCATTTGAGAGGAAGCAAAATAGAAGGACAATGTCACCTCCTCCCCCTCAGCCTCGGCAAAAATCACATGCCCTAGGCTCCAACGCCTCATCGAAGCAAGTTGTTACTCTGATCATGCCCTATCTAATGCAGTAATTAGTGAGCAAATTTCCACCCAAATTTTTGCTCATCTTTCTGCTGCGCTAAATTGTCACACTACCATGCCTGCTCCAGCTGCCAACATGACACCTCAACCTTCACCACCAAAAACAGTGGTCCTCTAGGGACAATCATGGTCATCTAGAGTTTAGGCGCCCATCGACCAGATGAGAAGCTAACCCTAGGCACTTCTTTGGAGAGAGAGGTCGACACGATCCAAGGGAGAAAATCATAGATTCTATTGACTATTACATTCAACCTAATTGAGCCCAGTAATGTGATAGTGTTGAATGATTGAAATTGGACCAGCATGAAGAGATTGGCGCATCAGCAGATCATGTGGCTTGGCCCATTCGAGCCCTGCAGCTCGATAGGGCTGAGCGTACTTAGCCTAGTTTAATAGCAATATGACCTAAGTAAATCGAGAAGAGTGGAAAAAAGTTTCTTACCAAGTTCAGCGGCTGAATAGATACCTCAATGAGATCTCGAGGAGAAACACGAAAAGGATACCCAACCCCAATAGCCCCCAAAGGTTTTACTATGAAAGAGGGTCACTTTTCATCTAGGAGATAATCGATGAGCACATCGCCATTAACGCAAAGGTCTTGACCGAACTCCTACAGTATGATGGCTCAACTGATCCCAATGAGTACTTGATGCAGTTTGAGCACATGATGCAACTATATAGACATAATGACTACATACATGCGAAGATGTTGGTTACCACTTTTCAAAGTATCGCGCTCGATTGGTTTGTCAAACTTGAGTCAACGTCGATATACTTCAATGACCAATTATATGACAAGTTCCTGCATTAGTTCGTCAGTCGATGAAAGACAAAGCTCTTTCATACCCATCTCCACATCATGAAGTAGAGCCGGGGGGGTCCCTTTGTGACTTCTTTACCAAATTCAACACAAAGATGCTAAAAATTAAAAACCTCAGGATCAAGTTCCTGATTGATGTTATTTTCCTAGGGCTCAAACACAAGGAGTGTGCCAATGCTTTGGTATGGAAGAGCTATTTGACTTAGCAGAGAGATATATGACCCAAGAGAAGATGAATAGATTAAAATTCGACAACCCTGAGGTTGAGAAAAAGAAAAATAAAGAGAAAGATGATCGACAGCAGAGTTTGATCTCTAATCAAATGCTTCCATGATTACACTCCACTCAACCTCACGAAGAAAGAGGCGTTGTTTGCAATCCAGCAATATAACCTCTTCAAGAAACTAAGAAAGCTCATCAAGATTGAGACAATGAAAAAATCAAAGAAATATTGCCACTTTCACAAGCAAAGGTGCCATGACACAGAAGATTGCTTCAATTTTCATGATGAAATCGAGAAGCTGATCAGACAGGGCCATCTCAAGCAATATATCGCTGAAAGCATCAGGACAGAAGGGGGTAAAATTGACTAGACTCTTTGTAGAGAAAGATTAGTTAGCTCAAGGAGAGATGATAAAGGAAAGAACCACCCAAGATAATCGCCCACCTATTCGAGGAGTGATCGACATAATTGCTGAGGTCCCATTAGTGGGGACTCAAAATCAACGAGGACGCAAACATAGAGAAAGCTAGAATCCATCAAAGTCTTCCTAATTAAAATAATGTTCTATTTATCCACCAGTGCAAAGCCCATCTCTTTTACTGACGATGACCTTACCCATCTCAAAGGAAAAAGTATCGACTAGAAAGCTGACTATCCCAAGGTGGTCCCCGTCGAGATTGCTAACTTTAAAGTAAGAAAGGTTTTGGTCGATAATGGCAGCTCTGCCAACATCATTTTCCTCTTAACACTGAAAAGGATGAACCTAAGCCAGCTGAAATTCGAGCCCATACATACATTTCTGGCTGAATTTGAGGGGTCAAAAATCATATCAGAAGGCTCCATCAACCTCTCTACCTTATTCGGGGAGACACCCCACAGGAGAACAGTAATGATAAACTATCTGGTCATCGATGCCCCATTTACTTACATTGTCATAATTGGTTAACCAACTTTCAATGATGTTTGAGCCATTGCAGCAATTTATCATATGAAAATCAAATTCCTGACTCCGACAGGCATGGGCGAGCTGCTATGCAACCTTAAGGAAGCTTGGTGATGTTACACAATTTTGATTGAGTCGAGTGAGCAGAAGACTCAACTGTAGCTAAAGGCCTTGGGGTACGCCCCTATAGCGAAACCCGAGAAAGGCCAAGCTAGTAAAAGAGGAAACTAGATGACATTAAGGTGGAGCCTATTGGGAAGTTCAAAATGGTCAAGCTAGAGCCTAAGAACCTCGACAAGACCACAAGGATCGGAACATATATTAGCCACCACATGGAGTATCTCATGGTCGATTTCATGCGGAGAAACATCAACGTCTTTGCCTGAAAGGCATCCAACCTCTAGGGAATCGACCCAGTGTAATCATCTATCGGCCCAATGTTTATCTCTCGTATATGCCCATCAAGTAAAAAATGAGAACTTTTAATGCCGAGAGGTGCCAGATCATCGAGGAGAAAGTCAACAAACTTTTAGATACAGGCTATATTGTAAACATTTAGTACCCATCTTGGCTTTGTAATGTTGTACTCATCCTTAAGAATAAGGGACAATAGCACATGTGTAATGATTTCACTGATTTGAATAAAGTGTGCTCTAAGGATCCTTACCCCTACCTCGTATAGATTTATCAATAGATTTTATAGTTGGTTGTGAACTGTTGAGCATGATGGATGCTTTCTAAAGATATCACCAGATAGTTATGGCTTTCGAGGACAAGGACAAGATCTCTTTTGTAATCCTTAATGGAGTTTACTACTTTTTGGTCATGCCTTTTGAACTCAAAAATGTTGGAGCAATCTACTAGAGATTAGTCAACTTTATATTCAAGAATGAGATTTGCAAGTCAATGAAGGTTTATATCGATGACATGATTGTCAAGACAAAGAAGGCTAAGGACCATCTGCTCGACTTCAACCACACTTTCGCCATATTGCGAGCATTCGGCATAAAATTAAACCTAAATAAGTGTATGTTCGGGTTCGAGGAGACACTTTCTTTATGACAAGATCTAAAAAGCTCTACTTGAGTTATGACATAATTTCTGAAGATAAAAATGAGGTACGTTGCCTTTGAGGACAAGCTGCCAAATTTGTATTCGATGAACATGGCCAACTTTATAAAAGGTTGATCTCCAGACCCCTTGACATGCCTAGATCGTGACTAGGCTCGTAAGGTCTTACAGGATATCCACATAGGCATGTGCGGGAACCATTCAAAAAAAAGATCCCTTAGCCATAGATCATCCGATACGGTTATTTTTGGCCCACTCTACTAAAAGACGCTATTGATTTCACTCGAAAGTGTCCATCATACCAAGTCCACTTGCACCGTCTGTACCAACCTGTTGCGCCCATGGTTAATGTTCAGATCACTTGGCCATTTGACCAGTAAGGGATCGACATTCTGGGATCATTGTCAAAGATGATGGGTCAAAGAAAGTTCATAATTGTGGTAGTTGAGTATTTCACCAAATGGGTTGAGACTGAAGCTGTCCTAAAAATAACTAATGCAGCCATCAAAAGTTTTATCTAAAATAATATTATCTATCATTTTAGTCTACATAAGATCCTCATTTCAAACAATGGAACGCAGTTTTAGAGCAGAAATGCTCAAAGTTGGTGCGATGCCTTGGGGATCACCCAACACTTTACCTCAGTGGGGAACTCTTAATCAAATGGCCAGACATAGGTAACAAATAGAAAAATTCTCAACCATTTGAAAGCCAAAATACAAGGGATTGGGTTGAGCTAGGTAGATGACCTCGCTGGGGTGTTATAGGCATACTTGACCACCCCCTGTATAGCCATAGATCACAACCTTTACAGTTTAGTTTATGGTTCTGAAGCAGTCATCCTCTCTAAACTTATACAACACATAGTTCGAGTGATCCACTTTAACCTAATTAGAGACACACTCGAAAGGAAACTCAACCTGGGGACAATCGATAAGTGGAGGTAAGAAGCCTATAACACCATGCAACGCTATAGATCAAAGATGACAGAGAACTATAATAAAGGCCAGCTGCATTATTTTAAGGTCAAAAGCCTGATTCTCAATACGGTGGAAGTATCCAAGACTGTCGGCAAACTTGAACCAAAATGGTAGGGGTCTTATACTGTCGTTAAGATGTCCAAGCACAATGCCTATTGACTTGCCAAAATCGATGGGGATGAGCTTCCTCACCATGGAATGCCATCAATCTGAAGAAATTTTATGTATAAATATGCTTTGTAATAATCTTTGTAGTGTTTGATATAAATAAAATTTTAGCAATACTACTATCATCCACTTGTAATGCTACAGTTGCAAAACTAAGGCTTTTAAGCCTAAGTTTTAAGTCAATCCCGTAGTTGACCCAAGAAGCAACTTCAAGCTGCTAAATCAAGGCTTATGAGCCCTAAGTTTCAAGTCAATCTTGTAGTCAACCTAAGAAGCAGCTTCAAGCTACCAAATCAAAGCTTATGAGCCCCAAATTTTAAGTTGACCCCATAGTCGAGCCAAGAAGCAACTTCAAGCTGCCAAATTAAGGCTTTTGAGCACCATATTTCAAGCTAACCCCGTAGTCAACCCAAAAAGTAGCTCCAAGCTGCCAAATTTCAAGTCGACCTCATAGTCGACCATGAAATAGCTTCAACCTGCCAAACTAAGCTTTTAAGCCTAATGTTTCAAGTCAACACCGTAGTTGACCTAAGAAGCAGCTTCAAGCTGCCAAGATCATGTAATATTCTACCAAAAAATGGCCATTCAAATATCGACCTCATAATCAAGCAGGAACTTGTTGCCATACACTTCTATTTATCTAAATGATAACCATAAAATTTGACTATGAACTTCTTTGCAAAGGTAATAACAGCGATCAGCCATATACTTTGTTATGGGGTTTTAAGTTAATTAATTTGATTGTCAACCATCTATATTCAACAAGACCATTGGGTTAAAGCAGAGTAACGCACAAAAAGACATATCAAAGAAGATAGCTTATACTTCATTAAACCAAGCTATTGAGTACAAACTTGAAGTACAAAAAAAAAAAAGATTACAAAGGTGCAACATTGCCCAAAACGAACAACAATAATCTTGGAGGTAGGAACTTCAATTGTTGCTTGACTCCATACCTTCTTGAGTTGTTTAGGCGCTCTCTTCAATAGCTTCATCGAGCTCATTGCTCGATGAAATTGGTACCACTGCCTTTGGCTTGGGCACTGCTAATGCAAGGGGGAGAATGGCTTACACTGGCTGCGAAGACCCCACCTTATCGACTAAAAAATCTTCGGAGCGTAATATATACTTATCTGCATCAACTATGCCATCTCAAATCTCAAAGGCAAAGTTATTGGTGAACTCGAACCTTTTCACCACTCTGGAAAGCTTCCTCGACACCTCCATTTGCCTTTATCAATTAGCAACCATGGCCTCAATTAAAATATTTTTTGCAGCACCTCCTTTGGCAGAGGTCTCCTCGGGCGAGGGATAAAGTTGTAGCTGCTTATCCAGAATACGGCTAATATAGTCCTTATCCTCTATCTTGAAGGCGTAGCCTAAATACTCGAGCTGCTTAATGGCTTTTTCAAATGCAATCCATGCATCATCGAGTAAGAAGACTATGCTCACATCTAAAAAGGCTAAGCAAAGCATGAATTGTTGCACAGTCTCCCTTCGCATTAGCGAAAGCTTCCTAAAGAATTCTTCCCTGGCCTCCTGCAATGCAGCATTGCACCCTGCCGTCCGACGAGAGTCATAACTCTGTTGTGCGTCTAGTTAAGCTTTGTGCATTAGCTTATCCATCCAAATTTTCTCTTTGATGGCCGTAACCAGTTGCTGATCTTTGGTATTCAGCTACTCGTGGAGATCTGTGACTTTCTTACTCAATTGATCAACCCTAACTAGGATGACTCGAGCTATGCCTTCAAGGTTTCCATGGCCCCTCCCTTCTACAGCTGCTCCTAATTGGCAAAAGCCAGCTCTGACCTCTGGTAGAAGTTATACCAGAGTTGGTTCACCTAAAAGAAAAATTTATTCGTTGGAAAAGTGTGATTGACCAAGTAAAAAAAAGCATTCGATGAGATAATTAAATTGACCATACACTTATCATGTTACAGTGGTACGTCAGCCCTGAGCATACCAACCTGGCTCAGATATATAAATTTTCTCTGGTCAGACATAAAGAGCCCGACCACCATGCATTTGAGCGTTGCGGCACTAGTCGACCCGAACACCATTGTGGAAGTTGAGTTGTGAATGGCCATGTTTGACTCTGTCCCAAACTTGGGTAATAACAACTAAGGTAGTTGAAACAGCATCCCATTGCTGTACTTTCTAAATAGGTCATAGCTAGTGGGAGCTTTCTCTTTACCCTTATCGTCCACTAGCTTTTTTGGAGTGGGACCTCCCTGTTCAACTCTAGGTCTTTTACCCCAATCAGCAGGGCTGCTATCTGTCTCAAGGGGGAAAAGCCCTCAAGGTCGATTCCACAGCATGAGGCGTAGGGGCTCAGTCGATGGCGTTGGAATTGCAGTTGAGGTTGTGGCCTGGCAATGAGCGGCTGCTGTCTGGTAGCGCTCTTCATTTCTCTGAGTGTGGACCATCACTTTTTGTCTTATTTTGCTCATAATTTCTTCTCAATCTGACAATGCAATGCAAAAGAAAAATAATCAAACTCGAGCAGAGAGATACATGAAACATAATCGTAACAATTGACATAGAACTACCTAGTTGATCACCTGCAGGTACATTTAGCTTAACTGGTGACAAGCCAGCCAGTACTAAACACCTCTTTTTGATTAAAACTGAGGCCTCTATTTCACCAAACTCGACAAGGTCTCAAATGAAGGTGTTTAGCCAGCTAAGAGTTGGATTCTCAGCATCTTGGCGCGCCCTCTCCTCCACCCCGTCGGTATGTTAAACCCCTTGAGCCTTCAAGCATAGAGAAAATGCCTTTTCCACTCCTGGCCGCAGGAGAATGATGAGGTTACTAAGAATTTTTGATGCAGTTGTGCCATGAGGTAATAGAACCCAGATTCCTCAGTGCTATCCGACTTTTAAGACATGAGAGATGGAAAAGACTGGAGAAGTTGGCTAAAGAAGCTGGCTATTCGAATAGGTGCATCAGAATGATGAAACTATATTTGGTTGAAAAATAGTTTGGAAAGAGCTGCATTATGCTGACCTCCAGACCACCTAGGAGATTGATCATAGCTGGCATAAGAGGAAATCTAAGCCTATATCTAAACCCCTTCTAAAAACTTATAATACACCTCTTCAGAAGTTGATGCATCCTATCCCGTGGGCCGGGAACTAACAGTTAATACTTTGCAGGGATATGGTAGAGCTCTCTAATACATATCAAATTGACTGGGTTAATCCTTCAAACAATCTCACTGTAATGATCAAGGGTGAAAAGTCGACCACATGACGCCGGCACCTTACTTGGGCCTATTTTGCCTCCTAAAGCATCCCTTTCATCACTCGAGCTACAAGAGGTCAAGCTTGAACTCGATGAACTACTAAATGTGCTCTAACTCTCACCCTCCCTATGGAGTTGTGCCCTCTAGGATCTAGTGTCCTCACTATATGAAGTATTTGACATACTCAACAAATAAATAAACAAAAAGCAAAAATGGGAAGGTAAACCTTATAGGCTCTCGATGAAACTCTAAAAGCTTGGAATGGAAAGAAGGCATTGTGAATTAAAAATTAGACCAGGCCAAATGCTGTAAAAGTGTAAAATGAGTAATTTTACTCATTGCACCTATCTATAGGCACTCAGATGCAGGAACTCAACCGTTGATAATAATTGCACAGCCGTCATTTAGCATTTCATATGCCTCAACATAATAGACGCATTAAATGCACCAAACCTTAGTTGATAATTCAAAAACCCTAGTCGAATGTCCAGAATCATCAATCAGCTACGTATATACTCCCTGCTTCTTTTCATCGACAAGTGGGAGGAACTCATGATGTGGGATAGCCCAACAGGCCTAGCCCAACAGTTATCGACTCGAGAGTATGATTCCAGGCCTGCTTTACATCTGAAGCCCAACTACACTTCTAAGCCCTATTGGGCTATTGAACATCGCCTTTTCACCTATATAATAACCTGGACTGAGCCACTCGACCATAACCTCCAGGTGGAGCGAAGTGTTCTCAACCCTACTCGATGGGAGGTTTCATACCGTCTATTCCCTTCAACTATTTTTCTAATCAACCACTTTCTATTGTCGACCACCGTCGACTAGAGCACTTACTTCAACGTCGAATCATACCTTTGCCGTGTTTAATGCCTTGACAGTCAGCATGTCTTCACATTAATGGCGCATACCGCCCCAATACCACCTCCGCCACCACCTTTATTAGGAGGCATACCTCCAAAGTAATATTTTGTCCCAAAAAGCAGAAGGTGGCGCTACATGAAATAGTATAAGCATGGGAGATGACCTACAATTCCCATGCAAAGACAAAATCCCTTTACATTTAATAGGGGCATATTAAATATATCATCCACCTGGAGAAGGCTATAAATACCTCATTGTCAACCACTCTCAAGGTATGCCATTTTATCATACGCTCTTACTCTACTGCTCGATTTCCTTACTTGACCAATACTAATTTGAGCGTCGAAGTGCCTTAGTTGGAGGCATCTCGGCTAGTCTGACATTTGTCAGTGGTTGCAAATCTTAGCCCAAGAAGATTTCACTATTGAATCGTTCGACCTTCCCAATCAAATTAGCCCAAACACTACCACAATCCAGTAAAATAATTTTCAATTTCATCATATATAATCAAGAATTAATTATTTTATAAAAAAATATATTTGATGTACTTTATATACATTAAGTAAATAGAGATAAAATATATATTAAAAGAGAAGATCCACACAATTTATTAAGTCTCAAATGTAAAGGGGACTAATGTAACTATTTTTCAGTTATATTTTTGATGATGTGTATAAAAGTATATAAAAAAGATTATCACACTATATATATTTTTTCTTTTTGTTGCTTACGAACGTAGGAAAAAAAAGTTGGTTGTGTTGTGATAAGATCAATATTCCACAATTATGGTACTAATTACTTATATAATGGATGACAAAGGAAAAATAAACAATGAATGGAAGAAAAATAGGAAAGACTTGGAGATATGCATGATGTTATTTTCAATTTGCCTAAACTAAAAAGAAGAAAAGAATAATTATTTTTCAAGCTTTTTGACCCACAAGAAACTTAATCGAATGGCATTCATTCAATGTCACTTTCACATGAGTGACTCAAATCAAGAAAATGATGTCCATTTATAGGTACAATTCCCTCCTATGAGTTTATATTTAATTTAATTCTCTTCTAAGTCCCTATATTATTTTCCAATTAATTAAATAAAGCATCTTTCTTGCTTTCTTTCCAAAGTTACAATCACGCGAAGTACAAAAGTTTCCTTTTTCTTCAATAAATGTCTCGATGGCATAAACTTTATTTTAATTTAACATGATGTCCTCATCATTATCATCAAAAGTCAAGACCACAAGGGGTTAATGTGTAATTCTATATTGTCGTATGTGTGTGTTTGTTTGTTGGTTGGTTGGTTGGTTTCTTTGTGTGTGCGTGGGTGGTTTTATTTATTTTATTTTATTATTTTTTCTTTCTTTCCTTCATCCCCTTCTTTTAAAGAGAGTAGAACAGGTTATTCACATTTCATTTGATAATTAGAAGTCAATTGAAATTTAAGTAGTGGGAATTTTAAAGATTTTTTAAGGGAAAAATAGATATGTCTCTTACATTATTCATAATATGTGGAAGTATCAATGTAATTTTATAAAATCATTTGGTTTGAATGCTACAGAAAGAATATAAGCCAAATGACAGAACGGAAAGATCTAAAATGTAGAATTCTTTAATGAATCTATCTCAAAACTAACCACATAATCTATAGGCAAATCGAGTAGAACTAAGTCAAACATTGACTAAATTTGTTTAGAATATTTATTGATTTTGAAATTATATTTCAATGTAATTTAATTATTAAACACAATAATCGAACTTAAATTGGTTTTAATGGAGAGGAATGTGAAGCAAGTTCCAATTTAATTACACATGATTGCTTAAATTTGTTAGATAATTGTGCTACGTATAATACGTTAATGCAACGTGATTAGTAAAATTTATTTCAATAATACTTTTATAGATATCGCTAAGAAATTAATTTAATGGGAGACAAGAAACTCCAATACGAACAAAAATTACGTCTATTTCTAGAGCATTCATCTCTACGATGGTAAAAATAATGCAATAAATTTAAAACTATACTTGAAATTTGAAAAATAGAAAAAGTGAACTGCTCAAAGAACAACCAACACAATGTTACGTTTTAATATTTTTGTGCTCGACATGTACAAAAATTTCCTGTATTGTTTGGTCTTATTCTATTACAAGATAGATTTAAATTCAAGTAGGTAAAAAAATTAACAATGCCCTAAACTAAATGCGGTCTGCCTTTCTAGAAGTCTCGTCAATTGCTGGTGGGGTGGACAATCCCACTCAATGACTCCAACAACAAAATGGCAATTTTCCAATCAAACACAGACCAAAATTTAATACTTGCAAGTCCCGATTGGGCCCACCAATGGGGATTTGCTTTTCTTGTTAAATAAACAAATACAAAATAGTGAAAAATAGAAAAACATCAAAGTTAAAAAGACTTATGACGTGTCGGAGTTTGATCGGATGGTGCAAGTCATGGTGACCCATTAATACTCAAAAGGGTCAGCCTTCCCTATTTTCCTCCTCTCACAAACATTTATTTTAACCCACTGCTTTTTTTTTTCCCCATCACTATTCCATATTCATATCATGCAAGAAAAATGTAATCTTTTTTTATTTTAATTATTATATAATTTATTATTTAAGATAATGTTAATTATATTAATTTTCTTAAATATTTTCACAAAGTAAAATATTAATTAAAATAGAGAATTCAAAATAAAGAAAACGACAACATATTGTTATTTTTCTATTCTAGGTCTTAAATTAAGGTAATCACATGGTAATCTATTTAAATTAATCGTCATGTCAATTAATATTCATAATATGAAACATGAGATGAAATATTAATTAAAGTAGAGAGTTCAAAATAAGAAAAGTTATACTCTATTGTTACTTTCTACTCCAAAATCTTAAATTAAGATAATTACATGGTAGTTTATTTAAATTAGTTGTCATATTAATTATTTTTTGATTTAAATACACATGCATTCTAAGAATTTGACTTTTGTATTTCATATATATATAAATATGAAGACAATGCTACTAAATTAATTATTTATTTCACGAGATCCATTCATATTTTAAAATTGAATCGTAAAAATAAATAAAATTATACTTACCATATAATTCATCAAAGCATTTAAATCGGAGCTAAAATAAAATTTACAAATTATTTTTAAAAATTTCAAATATTAAATAATTACAATGGCTCATGAGACAAGCGCATATTATACTAACATGAGATCAACTCAAAATATCACTTTAGCCATTGACGCTCTTCGATTTTCTAAGAAATAAGTCATTCTTATCAATTTTCTATAATTACAAAAATGCGTATGAGTATTTCAAAATCGATATGCCAAAAATGTCAAAAAAAAAAAAAATTACAAAATTTTCCATTTTATCATTTTATGGGATGTCACCAACCATTAGATTCTTTTCGCGATACGCTCAGGCTCCAAGGATAAATTCCATCACATCGCGGTAAATTGAAGAAATGCCAGTGGCAATTCATCGTAATTTTCCCCCAAAACGGGGCCCAAAGATGAAGAGCCAAGTCCGAAAAGCTTTGTCGTTTTGAACAGAGAGAGAGAGAGAGAGAGGGATCTGATTTCAGAAAGCACTGAAAATCGCTGTCTCTAACTTTTCAAGCAACAATAATGCCGTACGATCATCTCAATCACGGCCGTCCATCAAAAGACAACCACGTCACTTGGGCCCCACTTCCGCGAAACCCTAATTAAAATCCACCGATTGGATAGCTTCAGGAGTAAATATGGAATTGTACGGAAAATATAGGATAGTATAACCTCCTCGCCCCACCCAGCCGAAGACCAGCTGTCAGCTGAAGATTCCGAGCCGATTATCCAAGACAAGAAAACGTAGCCGGCTAAGTGGTCCCCAATGTCAATGTACTTATGATAAACCCACAAACCTCCATTGATAAGAACACGTACTTATCGTGGTTATCAAGTGATAAGTAGCAACGCTTATCTTCTTCTCTATGTTGCCCCTTCCTATAAAAATCAACTTATTTCTGCAAGCAAGGTCGTAGTTTAATTTTTCTTTTTATGTTTTTCTTTTCCTCCTTCCAACGATAGACTAGAGAGAAAAAGTAGAGAGAGAAACCCTCTTTTTATATGTCTGCCGTATATGTATAAATAGACATAGATTGTAGAGAGAGAAAGAAAACTCCATTTTCACCTCGAGCTCGTCGTTTTTCTCCGCATCAATCGATCTCTTGCAAGTAAAACTCTCTCTCTCTCTCTCTCTCTCTCTCTCTGTATATATATATTATTTTCAAGAGGTGTTCGATTATTTTTTTCGTGCTTTTGGTGCTTTGGTTTTTAGCTCTACTTTTCCTCGGTTAGCAGGGACATGATAGTCTTGAATTTGCTTTTCGGGTTCTTTTCTTTGGGGGGGCTCCCTTTTTCTTTGCATCTCGGATTCCATTTAAAGCTGCTTTCATTTCTCTGATCCCTTCGATTAACCTCGGATTTTACAATTCTTATTTTTGAACTTTTTTAACTGATATTTTGTCGGTGCATGCTCAAACCCTTGAAAAATCTTGCCTTTTTGTGTTCTTGACTCTTTGATTGAAGATCATTTTAATGATCTAGGTTTGTGTTGATTTTTCTTTCTTTCTTTCTATTTTTTTTCTCTTCAATTATTATTATTATTTTTTTGGTTTGTGTGTTTAAGTATTTTTCTTGTTTTTGGTTGGTATTATTTTATATGAGTTTTGAGGCTTGTGTCAAGCAATTATTTAACGGAGGTATTGTTTGACAATTAAATGAGGACTAGTGCTAGCTGACCCTTCCCATTTATTGTTTTTTTTACCTCTTTTGCTTTTGCTTTTTATTTGATCTTTCTTGTGGGTTTTGCAGATCTGTTACTGTGTTAGCTTTTGAATAGTTCCTCTGGGATTGAAGAAGAGTTGGTTAGAAATGTCTTCTCTCAGTAGGGAACTTGTTTTCTTGATCTTACAGTTCCTGGATGAAGAAAAGTTTAAAGAAACTGTTCACAAGTAAGTTAATTTATGAGTGATTTGTGTAGAATAGAATTATCTTTGTGTGTATAGCTATATGTTTTGTCTTTTTGTGGCAATTATGTTATAATTACTTCCCTAATAAATGTGTCCTTTCTAATAATAGGCTTGAGCAAGAATCTGGGTTCTTTTTTAACATGAAGTATTTTGAGGACGAAGTGCACAATGGGAACTGGGAGGAGGTTGAAAGATACCTCTCTGGCTTCACAAAAGTGGACGATAATCGATATTCAATGAAGATATTTTTTGAAATTAGGAAGCAGAAGTATCTCGAAGCATTGGATAAGTGAGATTCTAAAATTATTATTGAGAATGTGAATTTACTCTTAAGAAAGTTCAACCTGCAGATTTTACATTGTAGTTTGTTCTATATAGGCATGATCGGTCCAAAGCTGTTGACATCCTTGTAAAGGATTTGAAAGTTTTTGCATCTTTTAATGAGGAGCTTTTTAAAGAGATAACTCAGCTTCTGACATTAGAGAACTTCAGGTATTTGTGTAATGCTACTTATTGACACTCATAGTCTCCGAAATTGAAGAACGTATTTAAGTGAGTTGATTGTTGCTTAGGGAGAATGAACAGCTATCGAAGTATGGAGATACAAAATCTGCACGAACCATTATGTTAGTTGAGCTGAAGAAGCTTATTGAGGCAAACCCCTTGTTTCGTGACAAGCTGCAGTTCCCAAACCTCAAGAATTCAAGGCTCCGGACGCTCATTAACCAAAGGTAGACTGCAATATGAGACGTGCAAAATGTCATGATAAGATGGTAGTCTTCATGGTATTCTTGTGAGAGTTTCGGTCTTGGCCTACTTTGTTGGCACTGGTTGGGAACTCTTACATATAAATGATTTCAATATAAACTTTAGATTAATGTTTACATGGGTACATTCGAAGTTGTCCCCAAGATTAGTTTACTTGTAGCCTTGTTATGCTACTGGGTGTTTGCTACCTGTAATACTAGGTCGAGCAGTCATTTTTGGGAAATACAGTGAGGTACCACCAATTTTCTTGGCATTTGTTCATGTACATAAGCTAGAAATAGCAATTTGCAAAGAGAAAACTGACACCATGTGCATGTGCAGCTTAAACTGGCAGCATCAACTTTGTAAAAATCCTAGGCCAAACCCTGATATTAAGACTCTTTTTGTGGATCATTCATGTGGACAACCAAATGGTGCACGTGCGCCCTCTCCAGCTAACAATCCTCTGCTTGGAGGAGCAGTACCAAAACCTGGAGGCTTCCCTCCTTTGGGTGCACACGTGGTTGGTTTTTATGCACCTTATCTTGTTGTTGGCTTTTTCTTGGAGTAATCTGTTATGCTTACTATCCTATGATTGATATTGCCAGCCGTTTCAGCCTACTCAAGCACCAGTTCCAACACCTCTTGCTGGTTGGATGTCTAATCCACCTACTGGAACTCATCCAGCAGTTTCTGGTGGACCTCTTGGTCTTGGTGCTCCACCAATTCCAGGTAGCGTTCTGTCTATGTGGAAGTAAAGTATCTGTAAGTTTTTGCTAAAGAGGATTTTGATGATATGATTCTCATTTTGGAATAAAGTGATATCATAGAAATGTTTGGCACTGAGTTTTTGAAAGAAAAGTTAGAATAGTTGAAACATCCTCTATCCGAATGAATTGATGTGTATTAGAACATTTTAATGCAATGTTAATTGTTTCCTCAACTTTAGGAGACCGACCAGTCTTCTTCAACGCTAATTAAAATAGCTAATAGAAGATGTGGACTATATAAACAATACGGTATTCTACTTCATGGTCAAAGAACTTTTGTTGGACATTGTGTCAAAGAGATTCTTAATATAGTTCTTGCAGAAGACTGGTTTGCATCCAGAAATGCAGAAATAGCTTATCTGCAGTTTGGTCATCAGAAAATTGACATTTTCAGGATATGCTTGGTAAAACATGTGAATATGTCAGTTCTACCATGGATACATGTGATTCTGACATGCTGAGACAATGGCCTTGTCCTGATCTCACCATGTGCTCTCATGAATTACTATGTAAACTGATGTAGTATAATTGATTTCTCCTACTGCTGGGTAGTTTTGAATGAAATATCCATAACTGTTGTGCTTTCCCACCTTATAATGTTGCGCCGACTCTCTTGAACGATTATATTTCTTGTTGCCTTTATACAGCTGGTCTTAAGCATCCAAGGACTCCACCAACAAATCCTTCTGTTGATTTTCCTTCTAGTGATTCTGATCATGTAAGCAAAAGAACCAGGCCTTTGGGAATTTCTGATGAGGTAGTTGGATATGCAGAAGATGGCGACATTCAAAAAGACATGATTACTTTGTTGTTGTTACTTTCATCTTATTATATTTGTTCTTTATACGTAGGTTAGCCTCCCTGTGAATGTTCTTCCTTTGTCGTTTCCTGGGCATGCTCATAGCCAGACATTCAATGCACTGGATGACTTTCCCAAGACTGTAGCACGGGCTTTGAACCAAGGATCATCTCCTATGAGCATGGACTTTCATCCCATCCAACAGACTCTACTTCTAGGTTGGTTCTGCTGGAGAACAAATTCCATTGATATTTTATGTTGGGTTTTGTTGAAATTTTGTAACTTTTTATGGTTTTTGTGTCAATAAATCAGTTGGTACCAATGTGGGAGATATCGGGTTGTGGGAGGTTGGTTCGAGGGAGAGGCTGGTTCAGAGAAACTTCAAAGTTTGGGATCTGAGCACATGTTCAATGCCTTTACAGGTGCCTCATGTTTCTTCATTGGCAACAACTATTATAGAATTAACTTTTAGTTAGTTTCCATAAGATTCAAGTATCTGAGAAATGAAGCTTTCTATTTGAATACAGACTGCTCTGGTGAAAGATCCTGGTGTCTCAGTAAATCGTGTGATTTGGAGCCCTGATGGGTCTTTATTTGGTAAATGTGGCTTAAATGTCAGATAGCTAGCTAATAAGCAAAAATCATTGGTGAAGTGATCTGATATATAGCAATCTTCATCTTTATGCTAAATAGGAGTTGCATACTCAAGGCACCTTGTCCAGATTTACTCATATCACGGAAATGATGATGTTCGTCAGCATTTGGAGGTATAGTTCCATCATCCTCCCTTCATTGACTTGAAGTTTCTATTATTCACAATTTGTCACTGACTACTGCTGTTTCAGATTGACGCTCATGTTGGAGGAGTAAATGATCTAGCATTCTCCCATCCCAATAAGCAGCTTTCTGTGATAACGTGTGGTGATGACAAGCTTATCAAGGTTATTTTAAGAAACATGTTAGATGGCAAGCCTTAGCGAAAAATACATGTGATATCACCCTGATAATCTGTTATTCTTAGGTTTGGGATGCCACAAATGGTACCAAACAATATACTTTTGAAGGGCATGAGGCCCCTGTCTATTCGGTCTGTCCACACCACAAAGAAAGTATTCAGGTAATAAAACCATCATATTAACTAAAGCAATACCATCATATTAACTAATTCATTGCTTTGTCCATAATCTGAGCATCTCAGTATTAACAGCAAGCAGGAGATTTTTCCTCAATGTCATGCAATCATTTAGTTTCCAATAGAGTTGGATAACAAGATGAAAGCACAATTATACAAATTTTTTGGTATCTCTGGTTGATTATGATATCTCTACCATTGTCTTTTCCAGTTTATCTTTTCTACAGCTTTAGATGGAAAGATTAAGGCATGGTTATATGATAATTTGGGATCTCGAGTTGATTATGATGCCCCTGGTCGTTGGTGCACAACCATGGCCTACAGTGCTGATGGTACAAGGTAGATTACACTGCCGCAAAATGCTGATGCTATGATTTGCATTTGTTACCTGACCATATTTTAAGTTGGCAATTTTCTTGTTCAGGCTTTTCTCTTGTGGGACCAGTAAAGAAGGAGAGTCTCACATTGTTGAATGGAATGAAAGTGAAGGAGCTGTGAAGAGAACATATCAAGGTTTCCGAAAACGATCTTTAGGTGTCGTGCAGTTTGACACTACTAAGAACAGGTTTTTGGCAGCTGGCTATGATTTTTCCATCAAATTTTGGGATATGGATAATACTCAACTCTTGACCAGTATTGATGCTGATGGGGGACTTCCTGTGAGTTTTTTCGATAACTAAATATTATACATACCATGTGAAAATGTCTGTGCACTAAAGCTTCAATTTTGTATTTTACAAATTCAAGACAAATCCACGGATCCGGTTCAACAAAGATGGGAGCCTGCTGGCCGTTTCTGCTAACGAAAATGGAATCAAAATTTTAGCAAATGCAGATGGTCTTCGATTACTACGAACATTTGAAAATCTTGCTTTTGATGCTTCAAGAGCATCTGAAGCTGCTAAGGTATTTTCTTCAACTTGAATTAGTCTCGGTCAGCTATATTTGTAACTCCATTAAAAGAAATACTGAAGCTCTACATATTTATTTAACTTGCAGCCCTCTGTGAGCCCAATATCTGCAGCAGCTGCAAGTAGCAGTGGACTCACAGATAGGGTGGCCTCTGTAGTTGGTATCTCTGTGATGGTTGGTATCACTGTTATTTTGCATCATAAAGTTTCTTTTTTTTCCCATGGGAATACTCACACACCCACTCGTTTCTCATTTTCATTTCTGATGAAGAACTCCATTTTGCCATCTTTCTATTGGTCATCTGTGCATGCTGAGACTAAAATTGTTTGATTATATCAGAATGGGGATGCAAGAAATCTTGGAGATGTAAAACCTAGAATAACAGAAGAAACTAATGACAAATCAAAGATTTGGAAGCTCAGCGAGATTAATGAGCCATCTCAGTGCCGGTCCTTGAAACTCCCTGAGAATTTAAGAGTAACAAAGGTTTATTTCTCTTTTTTGTTGATCTTGTGGTCTGAGATCTGCATCTATCATCTGGAAAGATACTTTTTATGACTATTAGTTCTCATCTTGAATTTCATGTTATATATCTAGTACAACTTTGAATTTCAATTAAGCTTATAAATTTTGCTCTTATAGTGCAGCTTATATAACTTATTCAGTCTTCCTATATGAACTGGAAATCACGTCATTTTACCTTGATTATAGCCAGTACTTGGGTGTTTTGCTCTAACAAGGTTCTTACCTTGTGTTCATTTCATTTTAACAGATATCTAGGTTGATATATACTAATTCAGGTAATGCCATACTAGCACTAGCTTCAAACGCAATCCATTTGCTCTGGAAATGGCAGCGGAATGACCATAATTCAACTGGAAGGGTAAGAACATAACAAAAAGTTTCTTCCTCGCTTTCGGAACTATGATTCCCCTGTGATTTCAAGAATCAAATCATCCTGAGATCGAATTTTTTCACTCCGTAGGCAACTGCGAGTGTTTCGCCTCAATTATGGCAACCATCAAGTGGAATTTTGATGACCAATGATGTGACCGACACAAACCCTGAGGAAGCTGTTCCCTGCTTTGCCCTGTCCAAAAATGACTCCTATGTAATGTCAGCATCAGGAGGAAAGATCTCTTTGTTTAACATGATGACTTTCAAGGTAGCTTATAAAAACTACAATCTTTTTTTCTTTTATTTTTTTCTTCTTCCATGTGCATGTATTAACATTTCATTTTTGTGGACAAGTGCAGACAATGACAACTTTCATGCCTCCACCTCCGGCAGCAACATTTTTAGCATTCCATCCTCAGGATAACAATATAATTGCTATTGGAATGGACGATTCTACGATTCAGATATATAATGTTAGGGTGGATGAGGTATCTCAAAAGCACCGAAAAGGATCTCATGACTATCATTATTGTTTTGGTTAAGGCAAATCTAAATAACTTATCCATCCATTGTCTCCTTGCAGGTCAAAAGTAAGCTTAAAGGCCACTCTAAAAGAATTACTGGCCTTGCTTTCTCGCATGTATTAAATGTGCTGGTTTCTTCAGGTGCAGATGCTCAGGTTGGCAACTTAAACATTTTTTCGCCGTTCTGCTGTAATAGATCCAACAATCCAAAAACAGTCCTTTCTCATCTTTTTCTTTTAATTCATTTTGAAAATGTTCCTTGTCAGCTCTGTGTGTGGAATTCCGATGGATGGGAAAAGCAGAGATCCAGAATTTTGCAGCTTCCTCCTGGGAGATCACCTACAGCGCAGTCTGAAACACGCGTACAATTTCATCAGGACCAGATTCACTTTCTCGTTGTACATGAGACTCAGCTTGCCATATATGAAACTACAAAGTTAGAATGTGTACAGCAGGTAATTTTTCCCAAGCCTACTTCGATTAAGAGAATGTTTTGTGGTGCCATTCTCTTAGTATGTAATCTTTTTCCATCATAGTGGGTACCACGTGAATCAGCTGCCCCTATATCTCATGCGACATTTTCATGCGATAGCCAGCTGGTGTATGCTTGTTTCCTAGATGCTACTGTTTGCATATTCACTGCTTCACATCTCCGTCTGCGGTGCCGTATTAATCCTTCAGCCTATCTTACTTCTAGTGTGATCAGGCAAGTATTTATGTTCATGTCTCAATGCTTCCAGTTTTTTGTTTATATCATCTTTTATCTGGATAAGTAATCTGAATTTCCATGCTATTTAGAATTATGGAGTTCCTGAATGAGCTCTTGAATTTCTACATTCTGGCCCGTATATAGTTTGTGGAAACTTTACACTTAGCATTATCTTAATCTATACAGTTCCCTGTTCCTCTCATTACATTTGGTTAGTATATGGTAACCCAAATATATAAATGTGCCTTCCACATAGTCGGTGCAAGTTTTTACTTTTTGCATGATTCAATTTCGCTGTGCTATTATTTTTGAGGAATAATTACACCAGCCCACCTCTATTATTATGGGTAATTACTTTTACCTCCCCAAATGATATCAAAATTATAAATACCCCTCGTAGGCCGTTGGAATTTGGCCAAAGTTGATGGAATTTGTCAAATAACAGACTTAGCCTTCAATAAAATATGATAAAAAGATAATATCATCTAAAAAACATATATAAAAATGCCCTTCCACCTGCAGTATGCAATTTCCTACCCACTCATCATCACTCTGTCTCTCCCTTTTTCTCACACGTCTCTTGATTTGAAGAGCTCTCTCACGCCATTTCTATCACTCTCTCTCGTTATTATCTATTAGATGTCTCTCCTCAGATTGTTCTCTCAGTCTTTCTCTCTCAATCAACCTCTCTTGGGGTAATTTGAAAAGTTTACCAAAATCTAATGATGATATCATCAAATACCAGAGTTGGCTGATAGAGGGGGATGGACTGTAACATGAAAATAAGTTAAAAGAGATGTATATGCAATTTTTAAACCAAAAGGGGTGTTTGTGCAATTACACATAGTTATAGGGGAGGGCCCTGTAGTCATCTCTATTCTTTTCTGCGAACGTAACCAAGAATTTCCTTAACGTGAAGATTCTCTGTTTTCTCTAGCAGTTCAAGCGTTCACCCACTTGTGATTGCAGCACATCCACAAGAACCAAATCAGTTTGCATTAGGTCTATCAGATGGTTCGGTGCATGTGTTTGAGCCCCTTGAATCCGAAGGCAAGTGGGGCATACTGCCTCCGGTTGAAAATGGCTCTGCAAGCAGTGTACCAATCCCTCCTTTAGCTGGAGCTTCAGCATCAGATCAGGCACAAAGATGACCTAATCCCTGACATGCTTTAGTTGCTGCCTCCCTGGAAAATTCCAGGTAATGCTACATTTCTGATTGTCTTGTTAAAGGATACTCAATACGTTATATCTTGTTTTTTCTGGCATTTTGTAACACATGCTGGTGTTTTTGTTTCGTTGTACACATGCAGTTCTGGGAGTTGGCTGTGTAATTATAACAGATTTCGGACTCAGACATTTCAATTTCTTACAGTTTGGGTAAGATGTAATGTAAAAGATAACATGTTTTAGGAGTATTTTAACAGGCCAAATTTTCACCTAAGGAGAAATTTCTTCTAAACTGTGGCCCCTTCCTACAAGTTAGACATTCTGCTTGTATGTAGTTTGGATTTTGGCTTAATTCACTAGCTTTTATGCATCCAACTCCCATGGATTGAAGATTTTTGCAAGATATACCGATAGCTGACTTTTCCAGTATCTATACATGCAATCTTGATGCATTGATATTACTACAAATAAAACCTAGAGAAAAAACTGAATGAAAATGAATTTTATTTTCTGGCATTGGCCTGATTATTGTTACTATCGCAGTTAGTGTATATATGAATGAACTTGGCAGGTTCATTCTCATTTTCACTTTGATTACATGCAATGTTTTAATGAAAATGGATTTGATCTGAGAGAGGCCGTCGCCTACGAAGATAAGTGAGACTTCGATGAATATGATGCCCACCCATTCTTGAAAACCTCTTGGCGGCGTGAACAAGATTTTTGTATTCATTCAGGTCCCTAGGAAACTGTTGGCTATGCAGAATGAATAAATCCCTAAAGAATCCTCAAATGGGATTTTCTGTATTCTTTCAACCTACATTGAATGAACGAGTCCTTGAGGAATCCTCAAATTGGATTTTTGTATTCATTCAACGTACGCAGATGAATCAATCCCTAAGGAAACCTTTGACTCGAATCCCAATAAACCTATAAAAGGGTATTGTCAAGACAACTAATTTTATAGAATCGAACTTGTTTCTTGGAGCGAAATTGAATCGAGGGCTACCCTTCTTCCCCCCACTCTCCTTTCCCATAATCGTGCCCATCCGTTGGAGGAAGGACTACCTCGTCTTTCACTCCCTCTCCTCCCTTTATCCTTTGATATGAATCTCGAATCTTGAAATAGCGTCACTCTTCTTTGAGTAATATAAATCTTTTGACATTAAAGCTTTTCTGCGATGAGAACCCTGAGACATCCAAACTTTTGTAGTTCGGTTGAGCCCTTTCTAACCCGACTTGGCCTGATCAGCCCCCAACGTCTCAAAGGTGAAACTCTCGACCATCTCTTCAAAGGCAGAACTCTCATTGTTGTTTAGCGACAGTCCTAACAATTTGTAATAATTCCACTTAATATGGTATGTGAAAATAAATCTTGAACCGAAGAATTTTTTGATTATATAGGTTTCCCCAACAATATTAGGCAAGGAAATTATTTTTCAAATTAACTGGGTTGTGATTAGTCAAAAAGAAAAATCAAGCGGAACTCGGAATTTTCGTGCAGTCAGACTCTAACGCTACACAAAAATACACATTATACCAAATTCACGCCAATCTTCTACCATAGCATTCTCTAAGGGAGCAATACAAACATCAACCCACATTCTTTCAGTCATGAATGGACCAGTAGCTAATAACAAATCATCCATCGGCACCAAGCCAAAGTAAACAAATTTTAGGACACGCCAAAGGAAGTTCTTACATATATTTCTTCCATAATATAGAGCATTTCGAAAGAAAACTTCTTGTATGGCATGGAGGGACCAAGTCCTTATAAATACCACGTTCTAGGCAAATTTTATGTTTTGAATATGTACAATTTGACAGATACTATACTTCAGATTTGTCCAGGATTTATTCTGGCCTAAAACTCACCAGGTTCAGGAGATCCATCGCCTTAAGCTTCTTTATGTCATTGGCCGTCACCTTGCAGGACTCCAAAGTCAAAGATTTCAAGTCTTTGAGTGGCTTCAGATGGTTCAAACCAGCATTTGTTACCCGAGAATTTGAGAGGTTCAAGGACACCAATCGTGTGAGTCCTGCATTTATAGGCGAAATCCTAGGTAATTCTTGTCTTAATCGACAAAAAATGGTACAAAAAACTATGCCCAATAGAGAATAGTATTTCGCGCAGAAATGAAAAGGTATCTCTTAAGTACCGGATATTGATTCCAAGCTCTTATCGGTCAGATGGTAGTTCTGGGATAGATTTAGTAGTGTCAGCTTCGAAAGATCTTTAATATTCTTGACGCCCACATCAGTTAATCCACCGCCACAGATTTCCAGAGAGCGAAGATTCTTCAAAGCTAAAGGGTAAATGCAAAGAACAAAAAGAACAGTGAAGGATAGATGCATAACCTAAAACAGATACTGTTCCTGACTCATGCAAATAAACAAGTGCATTGTAATTGATCAGGAGGTGCACAAACATGATCCCTAACAGTCCAGTTATGGTATAAAGAGGCAGAATACTAAACAAACTCCCTAGGGTAGTTTGTCTTGGACTTGATCCAGATCAGTAGTCAACAGTTTGTCTAGCCATAAATCCTATTGTATTTATTGAGATTTGCCGACTTAATTCGTTGTAAAGAAACGATATTATGTTAGAAATTATAAAATTATAATGAAAACAACCCTAGTCGCGAAGTTTACTTGTAAGTTTTGCCGAGTAAACTTTATATACCACTTCTACGTAACCTGCTCAAGAACTAAAAGATCCATTCGAGGAACAGGGGAAAAACAAAGTTAATTTGAGTAGTATGGTTTATTAGCATACATCGCAAATAATTAGTTCCATAATCTGTAATCCGTGCTCCAAAGAGATCCAGATGAGTCAGCCCAGTCAAATCTGCAAAAGAACCGTATGGATATGTGTTACAAATTTGTAAAGAAAGAAGATAGCTGTCACTTCTGCTAAATGCAGCCAGACACTGAGAATATTTCAATACTTGTGCTATTACAACATCATAATAATAGCATAACATTGATCGCTGAAAAAAGCAAGAAAAAGGAGTGGAATGTTTTGTAGCTGTTACCAAGTCTCCTAGGAGCCAAAGGATGTACACAAAAATAAAAGTAAGCGCGCAAACCAAATTAGGGGAAGTTTGGGGCTTTTCGAAGTGCTTGTTAATCAAAGTTCTTAGTGGAAACTGCTAAGAACAAAGCAACAATAACGTTTGATATTAAACAACTTATGAACACATGACAAATTGGTTGAGGAGTTTATACGTTTAAGTAATCATTAACAAGCATATTGTTACCATTGTTTAAAAAAGGGGACCAAACCGGCTAGTCAAACCATTAGCTAGTTGGCGAACCAATCCGATTTTATAAAAAAATTAAAAAATTGAAAAAAAAAAGTGCCATATTTTGTTAAAACCTTTAAAACCGGTGAACCGGACTGATTTTTTTATTTAATTTTTAATAAAATTATTTTTTTTTTATTTTATTTTTTGTATAAGTACGAAGTTTGAATAATATACCTCACAAACTATCTAAAAATCAAAAAAAGCCTTAATTTAGAGTTTAAAGTTTAAAATTAACTTACACACTCTCAATTTTAAATTTTAGACTTGATATTTTTAAATTATTGTGATCATTTATAATATAAATTGTGAAATTTGGATTGTAATGTTAAACAATATCATTTAAGCTATTTATGTTTTATATTTTAACATTTTATTAATTTTTAAGTAATATATAATATAAATATATATTTTGTAATTATGACGTCATGGTTCAATTACGGTCCGACCAACAATTGAACCAATGAACCATGAGCCAGTAAATTTTTTGGTTCAATAAACATAGGGCTGTAAATGGATATTTGAAAATTTGTTTACTGTTCACATTCGTATTTGTTTATACAAAATTTATTTGCATCCGTTTAAAGCAGATATTATCCGTATTCGATTAGTACATATCCAATTATAAATGAAAACAGATGTGTTAAATACGTATCCGATCTATTTAATATCCGATCTGAATGTATATTTATTAAATTATATATTATTTATATTTTTTAATAAAAATTTCATAATCCATATATGTATATATAAATTATAATTGAAGAATTGAGAAAAAAAAAGAACAAATTTAAAAAATTATTATAATATAGAGAAAAAAATTGAATAAAATATAATTATTGTTGGTTGACTTTATAATTAATATACTCCAATGCTATTATTATTATTATTAATAATAAGTACCAATAATCAATTATAAAATCAATTATTAATTAGAAATTATGACATTTGTTTGATTGCTTTCTTTTTAATGAAATTATATAGTTCCTTCTATTAATTAAAATATTTATTTGTTATAAATTCATAGATTCATGTATTTAGATATTTGTAAATAGATATATAAATAATTATCATTGAATATGAATATTAAAAAATAATTCAACTACAAATAAGTTTAATAAAATATGAATAAATCTGAATAAGTATAATCAAATACGGATATATCCGAATTCGACCAATATCCGACGAATATGAATTCGGATATCATTTTTAAATATTTGTCAAATCTGTATCTGCATTCAAATATTTAAAAAGTTAAACAAATACGAATATAGAAACAGTGTATTTGATCCGTTTAATATCCATTTACAACCCTAAATGAAAGGTCCATTTTTTCAAACACTGATTGCTACAAGAAGAAAGCATGTAGCATTTCTCGAACAGGGAGGAAATTCGTAAACTACAGTTCCAACAAAGATCCATAAAAGAGGCATCCAATGATTCAGATAGGAAGAAGCAATGTTAAATAAGCAGGAACTTGTTCTCAATAACATAAAACGAAATTGACTGCCAAAAACTTGAATATAAATCTCAAGCATAAAGCATGAAAATGAAATATGATATATGCTGGCAGATGTACCACAATAGTCACCATCACACCCAAAGAAAAAATAAATAAATAAAATATATATATTAAAAAAAGAGAAAAGAAAAATCTTACTTGTAATGGCAGCAAGACCAACATCCGTAATTTGGCGAGCATCCAGATTAAGGGACCTGAGAGATGACAAGCCAGACAAATTTCGCAAACCAACATCATTGACAATAGTGAATGAGAGATTTAAACTCTCCAAATTATGTAACCCTGCAAGAGAAAAGAAATATCTAATCAATTTACCTCATCAACAACTACACTAGCTAATCATAGGAAGAAACATCGTTTTCAGAATAACATGAGAATATATTAGGTTTTCAGGTCCCGGTTTGCTTAGGCAATGGAAAAATTCACACAAACTCGGGGCATGATAGTATCACATCATTGTTTCGGATGCTTAATGAAGGCAGATGCAATTTTTCACTATAGAGACTCCATATTAAGAGATAGGAGTCTTAATCAACATGGCCTTGCAAAACTTGGATCTCCACCCATTCCTAGATCGCAAAGCTTTCATTTTCATCTAGCCCTTAAAGCTAAATATAATTTACAGTAAATCTAAGCTAATCCATTTGCATTTATTCCTTAGAGCTAAAATAGTTGTACTTAAAATTTTAAAAATACTTCAATATGGAGAATTGCCAAAAATTAGTGATATGAAACCTCATATCTCAACCTTATTTATATCGGCAAGAACTAGGCTTTTAATCATCCATTCAATGCTTTGGGCATACCCAATTATGAAGAATTACCAGGCATGTTTGCTCATTCTTGACCTCAGACTAATTTGCACAAATATATATATAATTACAACTTTTCTGAATGAAGTTTGAAAAAATATTTTCATAAGATCAGAATAGCCGCAGAAACTAAATAAAAATATTAAAGTTATAAAGTAAGAGAGATGAGTATCACTAACAAGTAACAGCCAACAATGTGCATTAAAAAAGAGATGTATACATGCGGCAATGCAGAATCTATCTATCACTCATATAGGATGATGTCCCTTGTACTATAAACCCGAGGATTGTGCCTAACCAGAGAGATGGTGCAGTCCATTGCTTCCAACTTCAGTATCAGACAACTCCAAGAATTTCAGGTGTGATAGGCCTGAACATCATGCACCAGAAGAAACAAAAGTCAGGAAGTGAAAGAAACAGGGCACCAATACGTTAACTTCAATAGTTCACTGACTTAAGATTTTTTCATGTCTTTTGGCAAGGACAGTTATCCATTTTCACAAAGAAAGATCTCTTTCATATGTATGCATTTCCTTATTTGAAGTCCAGGATTTAAATGAAGTCTTAAGAGTCCATATGAGAACACACATCAGCAGCATGTTTTCATGATTCCATGGACTGTATCCGGCCATAAATAGATTGCAAGAAGACAACAAAATGAGACGCATTTATCTTGACACAAAAATTTCAAAAAAAATATGCTCACTAACAAAAATCAGTTATAATGAATTAACCTGCAAGATGAACCATCCCGTCATCACTAATCCTGCAAGAATCTAGGTTTAAGCTCTCCAAATTTGCTAAGCCTGTAGCAGAAAAAATATGCATGGTTCAACAATTACCTCAAACTTGAAATAAATCAACTTTTCCACGACTACATAACCTTGTTATAACCTTGCACGAACATAATCAAGTATCAAATTGATATTGGAAACTGGGGGTTGGGGGTGGGGGGTTTTCAAATTTCATTACCATTTTATTGCGTATGAAAAGATAATTTTACCTTTCAGGTGAATCAGAATAGCACCTGATATCTCATTGAATCCCAAGTTCAAAACTTTCAGAGATTGCAGCTCTGTTAAGCAGAACAGACAAAGCATTCACTTCAATT
Source organism: Jacaranda copaia (assembly GCA_014898725.1). Lineage (NCBI taxonomy): Eukaryota > Viridiplantae > Streptophyta > Magnoliopsida > Lamiales > Bignoniaceae > Jacaranda > Jacaranda copaia. Next base: position 729,063 of record JACGDI010005751.1, read on the forward strand.
TCATAGCAATGGTTTACAATGAAAATGAAAAATAAATATGCGTAAAGTATCTATTACTCAAACTTCAGAATGAAATCAAATGTTTAGGCTGGACTCAACTTGAAAATTTATCACAGCCATCATCAGTCAAAAAACATCTACTGAGATTCAAATACGATAAGGCACCAAGAGCTGCATAAACAAAAACTTATCAATATAAATTTCTGAAACTGAGGTGATAATAGCATGCTGCTTTATCAATAGGCAAACTAGTGAAGCTCTTTAAAACAGGAAATGTAACACTGTTTCTTGTGTTTGTCATATTTGCTAATTATTACAAATGTGATAAAAATTGCAGTGGCAAAATTTCAAGGATCAAATTCCCTACTATCTCATGCAGCAATAAACATAAAATTTGCACAACATAAACCTGTGAGTGACTCCAGGCATGCAGCAGTTACTGGGCAACCTTCCATATTCAAAAGAGTGAGCTTGTTCAAAGCTACAACACAAGCATCCAGAAGTCAGAAAACTTTTATTTGCGAAAGTTCAAGGTATTAGGGGCATAAAAGTACAGAAGACTTTTCTTTGGACAGAATTGTCAAACACTGCACTTTTATCATAAAGTTAATGATATCTCATAAATACATTGAAAAAAAATTTTCTCACCACTAGATCATTATACAGTTGAGGGTCCATATTACTTATGACACAAGCAAAATATACTTTTAACATTCAAAAGTCAATAAGAATAGCCTCCAAAAGAGTGCAAGAACTCCAGTTGGTCAAATGGATACAATCCTAATGCTTTAAAACGCAAAGCAATAAATGAAAATCATTGAAGTGCTCAGTCAAATTACCTTTTAGAAAGACGACACCATTGTCTGTAACCTTACTGGATGCAACTTGCAATGACTTCAAGTTGGTAAGCCCTGTGACAGAAAAATGGGTTTGAGCCCAAAAAGGAAAGGGAGGAGACGGAAGGGAGAAAGAAAAAAATAAAAAGAAAAGCACACACACAGAACCCATATTCCATACACGCCCATACACAATTATACAGAAAACCTCCGTCTATATGCCCCATGTTGATCCCAACACATCACAGCAATCATATCCAAACCTAGCGTGAGCAGTTTTTCCAACCTTAGCAGAACCTCAGCGACTCTATACAATTACCTATAGTACCGCATCCTTAGATTTGCACCAAAAACAAGTGTGTTTGTGTGCTTATTCATTGCATGCATAGTATAATAAAAGAACAGCTAACCATAAAAACTATGAAACAGAAGGGTAGCTAGTTGTTAACTATTGGTTTCTTTTCAATCTTAAGTGAAAGAGATAAATCACATAACATGAAATACCTGAGAGAGCCTTCATGTCAGTATCAGTTATGCAATTGCAACAATTAACATTCAGAGATTCAAGCTTCACAAGTCCTGCAATAAGTGAAAGACGAGATATAGTTGCTATTTACAGGGAAATGAGAATAATATCCAATGCATGGACAAGAATTCTAACAATAAAATGGAGTTAGATGAAATATGAATCAACTCCAAATCCATTAACAAGAATTATCAAAAGAATTTTTTGTTGATGGACAAGAATTATCAATATCTTTAAGAGAGAGCATACAGAGGATAAAACAAAAGAAATTTTTTAAAAGGTCAGGCATAAATATATCAACTCCATAAGTTCGCTGCTCTTTCTTGTGAATCTCATCAGCAAATAACCTTGCATGATCTTGATCAGTAGTAAGGCGGCATCTTTTTTCTCTTTCAGAAGAAAATCTTTCTTTCTGAATGATGCTACCTTCACACTTACATGAACTTTCTGGATTGTAGCAGAGTTCCATGAATTCAATGATCCTACCGTTTCACATAGTTATCACAAGAATGAAGTATCTCAATGACTAGAAAATCTAAAGGGAAAATCATGTGGGGCTTTCTATGCATGAGCTTGCCACAGAAGAATAGTAGGCCAGTAAAAGGAATATAATCCCCATTAATGATACACATAGAGAACAAATCAGAAAAGAATACAGGTCGATTTAGCAACCACTTGGTTCAATATTCAAACACTCAAAATGTTTGTGGGAGATTCATTTCAACCAGCCATAAAAGAATATAGATGCTATTTATCATAGCTCAACCAAATATAAGCCTCTTCTTTTTTTTAAAAAACTACTGTTTCCATGTAAAAGTGTTTCAAGTTTCTAGGATCATGCAATTATTTTCCAGAACATGACATGGTGTACTGAGGATAGCAATGTGGCAGTCTCAGATGGCTCAAGGGTGGTTCATGTTATGCATTAGGTTCATCCCTTGTGGTAATCAGATAAATTGAATTGTAGAAATGAAAGTGAAGGAACATCTCATGAACGATCAACAAAACCCAGGGAAAATTTTCACTACTTAGAAAGAGAATAACAAACCTTTTAGGTGAACCAGTGCTCCATGGATCTTTGGACATCTCTCCAGGTCCAACTTTACCAAGTTGTTTAAGCCAGACAAGGAACTGATACCTTGACCAGTAATCAAGTTGTTTCTCTTGAAACTTAGAGTAGTAAGGCGTGAAAAACCTATAAAGTTAAAAATAGCAAACATCAGCTAATGGATTTTAGACCCATGCTTTACTACCAACAACCCACCTTCCTTCCCCTCTTCCAGTTCTGGATGTGGAGTTGGTTTGTCATACATAATATGAATCACAAACATGTCAACAACCAAACATATTCCTATACAACTGAAGGCTAGAAGGGAAACCACCAAAGATAATGGCCCATCTTGACTGAACATTGGACATTTAGAAGTTTGACAGACTAACATTTGTGATTTTCTACGTGGACCTTTTATTTCAAGTCTTCATCATCGGAACAGGTTATGGCAATAATAGCTTGCTAATTATTCAAACAGATGAATTCATCTGCGTTGAACAGAAGGGCAAACAGTGTGTTGTTTTATTACAAAGAATAATAAAGATCACACAAATAGTTGTATAATTTCCATTTAGATGTTTTTCATCATTCAACCAAAAACTCTTAACAACCAAATGTAACCTGTCCTCAGCATCAACTCAGATGATCAGGCAATTTGATGTTACGGAGCTCTTGACTAATCTTCAGAAAAGCAAATTTTTTTGGTAAATATCCTTCAAAATCATTTAAGAACCATAACACCTACTCGACAATTAGTATGTTGATAGGATATCAAATTGAATAAACCACACTCTGAGGACAAAAAATGGAAGTTTCATTCTTTGGGCATCCATCATGTTCATGGGGTAAGGAAACAAAATTTTACCACTTATCTGTTCCAGACCGCGGTCCGAAATCTGGTCACAATAATTAAAATTCAGAGACTGAATATTTTTGCAATCTTTGATATATAACAATCCAGAGTCAGTAACATCTGAACCAGAAAGGTCCACTGAGAGTAAAGATAGACCCTGTGAAGAGACCACATCCATCCAACTGTCATTAAAACCTGGGTATACTCCCAAATTGAGATCCTGCAAAAATCACAACAGCTTCCTAATGCATTTATCCACCCATTATTTCAAAAGCATTTTAAGTACGGTTCTTTGTTCAACACAGCTTTAAGGGGGTACCTGAAGAGCACAATCTCGAAAAGCTTCAAGTGTAGAATCAGTGAGGCATTGTGAATGGACCAAATCATCAAAAATCAGTTGACTTATATCCCTTGGCAACATAGAGAAGGTGCTATATTTGTTTACATCCTTCAATGAAACAAAAAAATTCTCATCAATACATCTGAAGCAGTGTTGGCTTCTACCTCTGATCATTGGACTGTAAAAAAAGAACTCATGCATGCCAACAACATACTTTCCGAATCTTATATATACATAAATCCATAAGAGATGGGCAACTTTGTCTTCCCGAACTAATATCCATGGATGATCTAGAAAATGAGGGTCCTAGCCATTTCGAGCTCCTACTTTTACTATATCTTCCAGCAACTCCTGTGTGCAGGTTATCGTCGTCGACCTGTTGGTCTCGCTTCCTAGAGCAAATTCCCCCCATTCAGTGCTATATTCTTTTTCATTTACATCAATGAAGCAGCACACAATCAGTGAATTAGTCCATTTTCAACCAATGTCAAGGAAACACATGCATCATCACCCTGGAAAAGAAAGAGAGAGAAAAAACAACATTACAGAACTATCTTTAATATTCTGAATTATTAAAAGGGCATTCATGACATTTTCCACCTTTTCTTTTGAGGAAGCATTATTTGATCATAATTTTCATTGAGCAATACGCATGGAAACATACAAAAAAGTTACAAGCACCAGAATTCAAAATAAACTTCATGCACTTAATACTCCCAACCATAATCACAACATTCTTTAGTGAGTCCTCCTCTAATAAAACACAAAGGAAAACAAAATAACTTATGGAGATTTCAAATAGTTAGCCTCATATCCACACTTGGGTCAATCAAAATAAGCATGTGTATGCATGTTTCTCTCATATCAGAAACAGAAAGAAGCCTCCAAGCTTCTGAAATATCAACAAAGCAGTAATGCACAGCGTTTAGGTCCAAGTCATGAATCACAAGAAGCATAAACTATTACAGTTGTGATAAAAGCTGGCCACTTTTACATTACAAATAATTGAAGGAGCTACAATCCATCAGCCCCAACCAGCCAACAAATTTTTCTTGCACAAAAATGTTGCTAAAGAAACTTTAGTTGCCAAATGCATGAATAGAACACATAAAACAGAGCAGTTAGAACACCTTATATGTCCATTAAGCCATTGGCATTTCTTTAAAGCAATAAATCATATTTAACAATGCACAAAAAACTTCTTCCTGGTACTGAGGGATCAAACCTTGTGGACTCTAATCACTACAAAGAAAACCAAAAAAACCCAAAAAGTCATCTTCAGAAAACAATGATGCCCTTCAGTCTTATGATCGTCTTTCTCCAATGACATCAAATAATCCCACTAACACAAACTCGCAGACAGAAATGGTTAAACGTTTAAAGCAAGGAAACTAATTCACAAAGTACCGCAAATCT
>JACGDI010005751.1:741235-752934 GCA_014898725.1 Jacaranda copaia
GTTTTATTCCTTTTTCTTTGGTAGAGAACCTTTCCGTGTTCTTTATTGAATCTGTTTCAGGCTCTTATGTTTGGGGTTTGACATGAAATTAGAAGCAAAATGGAACAAATTTACATATGTTTGCTCTTATTCTGAATGCATCTTGTTTGTTGTTGTGAAAAGCGAATTCTTTGTTGATACACCGCATTTGCATTAACATAAAGTCAATAGTTTTGACATGAGACCTTGAATAAATATTCAACGATATGAGAATCCCAATTTAGCCGGTGCACAATATTTGCACTAACATAAAGTCAAAGTTTTTATATATGAGGTTTTGATATATAAGTATTCAGTAGAGTTGTCAATATGACTTATGAGAATCTGAACAAAATCTAAGATCCAATTTGCTATAACATAAAGTCAAAAGTTTTAATATGAGGTTTTGATGAATAATTAATTTTATTCAACTGAGTTGTCATTTATAAGAATCCCATTTTAATCTACCATTCATTTTTAGTTCGTGCACAATATTTGCAATAACATAAAATTAAAACTCAAAATTTTTGACATGAGGTCCTAATGAATAAATAAGTCTATTTCTCCATAGACATTTTGCCTTCATGGAAGGCTTTGTGCTTCTTATTGCCATGGCCTCTGTTTAAATCTGGTGGACAAGTCACTAGAACAGAGTTTGATGTCGTATTAAGCTTATGGCACTAATCTTAATCCGAGTTTCAAATTTGTTATCAACAAGGCTTTTAATCATAACTCATGTGCCCATCTTGATCTGGAATAGTTGAATGACATAGTTTGGTTGGAACTTTTCTCAGAGTGGGACTCTGCTAAACGTAATTCCATATCCTCTAGAGATGGACAAAGGGTATGTAAAGTAATCTTTTTCCTATATATTCGCCTTCAACTTTCTGCTGACTGTCACTGGATCCATAAAGGAAGATCACTTAGTTGCAGAATATCTTCTCCTCTTGCAGATTCCCGTTTGGCGATCTTAAGAAAACTACAGAGTCGTCTGAGGAAAACAAAGATGCTGGTGAGAGTGATGATGGGGAGGACAACGATGAAGATGAGGACAATGATGATGGTGATGAAAATGATGAGGATGACGATTATTCTGGCGAAGGCAGTGATGGCGATGATGATGGAGATTCTGATGATGTGGTTGAGGCTAACGGTGATGCAGGAAGCGATGACGACGACAATGAAGATGATGATGAAGATGAGGATGACGAGGGTGATGAAGATGATGATGAAGATGATGAAGAGGAAGAAAAACGACCATCCAAGAAGAAGAAGTGAAATACTTCTCTGGTTCATTTTGTTTCAAGTTAGGAGCATGCAGATTTTACTTTTTAGGGGGGTCCAATTCATATCTAGGGGTGGATATTTTCTTGCAGTTACTAAGAGAAAAAGAGAAACATTCTCTCGTGGATTGTTATTATGTAATTGTCGGAATCTTCACTTAGTTACTTAGCTTCAACCTATGTGCAATCGCTGCTTATGTATTATCTTAACATTGTTTCGTTAGAGAATTGCTTATAATTCGTACTTTCTTATGGTTAAAAATCACTAAGGGCAGATAATGAGTTCTACTCCATAGGATTGATTGAATATTGTGTACCATTTTATGGTTTTCACGCATGTCATGTCTCTCAGGTGAGGACATGCTCAAATAATTTATCAAGCGTTAGATCATAAATGATTATGGCTTTAGTATTTCTTTAATTTAATTTCATTTGATTATATGGAGGTTACTTGAAAACTTTCGTTTTCTTTAAAAGATTTTGATCAGTTTTCTGGGGTAGAGCACATTTTTCATGGAAATTCCATGAAAAATCAGACTGTTAAATAAATTTGATTGTTCATTGAATTATAGAAGCCTTCTTTTCTTAGATTTTTTTTCTTGTTTTTAAGATTGAATATTAATTGCAATGGTTCGATAAATGGCTCATTGGAATCGATGCTGATGAATAATACTCCATAAATGGTATAGGAAATTTTTTCTTTGTATTGCTTGAGTCAATATGACATCATCATATTTTCATTCATCAGTTCACAGTTTTTTTGAATGCATATCCAAATGAAATGGCATAATATGTACTAGCACTGAGGGCTTGAGGCTTGAGACATTTTTCATGAAGGTAAAAATTGCATGGGGGTACCAAATTCCTTTTCATTTTGCTGAAGTGACCTGAATGCCTGCTGCGGTGCAAACAAGCATATGTCTCCTGAGAGACAATTTAGGTCCAAATGCAAATGAAAATAGAAATGTCATAGTCCATTTGTGACAAACTAAACATGTTTAAATATATAAGTTTATTTGCATGAGGTATTTGTCCGGTAATATAGCAGGAGAAATTAGTCATTAGAAAGCTTATATCTGATGAAAGAAAAACATGATTAATGAGAAAGTTATTCACCAAACAAACATGTAGCAGAAACGAGAAAGATCATCTTCCTCCTGACCAATTTCTTTAGAATCTATGCATAATCTAACATTTGGACAAGTGCAATTAAGAAATGAAATCCGACTGAATGCGTATAAAGAGTGGTTGATTATCTTTAAGGACAAGCAGAATGAATAGTCCTCAGCCAGGTGCATTTTCCGGAGTCAGAAGGATGGTGCTAATAATAAATGCGAACAATCACTTCCCTACACCAGCTTGAGAAATTCAAATCTATCTGGTAGACTTTAACTCATGACCTTGATCAAGCACCTATTACTAGGTTAAAAGCTATAATTGTTAACAAATGTATAATTTTACTTTTTTATAAATTTGGTTGCCCAGAGCAACATATAAAACTACAATCAATTTGAAATGGATGCCGCCCCATAAGTGTTCTGGGGTGGATGGTCAGTTCTCAACCATTTACATTCTCCTAAATCAAAGAACAGTGCTGACAATAAATGCCTAACACATGATATCATATTATGCAATACTCAATAGTCACAGTTTTCTATGCAGTATATATTACGCTAATAACCAGATTCACAACCCTCCATAATGACTTTGGCATAGCATTTCATGAATGTCTTTTAAAGGACTATATTCTTCTACAACTTTTTGGGGGGAAAGAAATTGGCAAATATTAATACAGTATTAATATATAACTTCCAATAAAAAATTAAGAAGTTGAAATAATCATGTGTGCGGAATTAGACTCTGCTGTCTATCTGTATTCTTAAATTTAAGAATTCAAAATCTTAACACCATTATAATGGGGAAACACCAATTAAAATAGCATTTCATACCAGAAAATAATCTTAAGCATCTCAAACACCGCTAACTGCCCCTCGGTAAGAATTGATTGCTTTTGAATTTTCTGTAAGTCCATCTAACGAATTACTACTAACCATAAAAGGAAAGTGATGAAGTCCTCTATCCAGGGGAAAGTAATAAGTAGCAAAAGCATAAAAGGACTCAACTATCAAGCGGGAAGGTAGTTAGCTACTTCCCTTGACAACCTCTTCGTGACATACAAAAGATCGTTTCAGCTTCAGATTCATAGAGCAGCACCAGCCGTCTTGTTGTTCTCTTTTTCCGATAAAACTGCAGGCATTCTCCTTTAGGAAGAAGAGAGAATCAGCAACAAGGTCACAAATAAAAAGAGAAGTTCAACATCAAGACCTTTCCTAGGCTTAGAACTTGGGATTGAATAGAAGAGAGTGTGGAACTCGGCTTAAACATCCATTTGGAACTGAATAATTCACCTATCTTAGAAAGAACTCATAGACAAAGAAACAACATAGAATTTCGGGTTGAACGCCAAGAGAATCCTTCTCCGCAATCCATAGTCACAATCATATAACAGAAACAGACCATCAAGATTGAAATTTTGAGAAAAAATAAACAGAAAAACAGTGTTGGATAATATCTTTGCCTCAGTCTGGCAATTTTCCAGCCCAAAATATGGCGAACTTCGAGACATCAGAATACTTATACTCGATCCCATTGCTCTTCAACAGCTCCTCAAGCAAATTCTTGGCCGTCTCCGGTTCCGAACTCTCGCATTCAATCTCATAAGACGTCCCAAAACTGTAATGCGTCTCATCAAGCTCCAATTTCAGCCCATTCCACTCATAAACTCCTCTCACATTTCTAAAACCTCCCAAACACACCAAACCCTCTGCGCCCACATTAAATTCCTCCTTCACTCTTTTAATAATATCAGAGGACTCGATGCTAAGGAGGCGCCACGGCTCGGCGGCGCAGTGGCGGCCGACGGTGGGGTCGAGGGGCTCCTCTTGCTCTTCAATGCGGCTGATGCCGGCGGAGATTTGGGGTTTAGATTTGAGGGAGAGGACGCAGCAGGAGTCGAGGTCGTAGAAGCGGACGCGGAGGGCGGCGAGGTTGGAGGAGAGCTCGGCGTTGGGGCCGTCGAAGAAGAGATTCTCTTGAAGGTGGGTGCGGCGGTGATGTGGGGCTAGGATGCTGGAGAGCCGCTCATGGGCGGCGGAGGACGGGAGGCAGAGCTTCACTTCCACTTCCATATCCGATAATCGTTGTGTGAAATGGTGGTTGAGAACTTGGGAGGAAAACAGTTGGAGTTGAAATGACGGCAGTTTACCGGGTCCGAACCCTTTTCATAGACCAGGCCAAAACATCATTTTGTCGCCTGATTAAATTATAACAATTTTAACTTTATTCTTTATCAATGTACATATATAGATAACTTGCTATGTAGCAATAGAATTAGGTGGAAATGGAATCAACATAAGAAAGCAATAACGATAGACTTTTAATATATTATGCTTTGTATGATAAACAATAAGAAAGGAATTAAATCGTTATTTTTTATTTAATTTCAATATCATGCTATTTAATAACAATAGATAAAAATAAAATAAAAATATTTTTAATGATTAAATTATTCTTTTAAATAAAATTATTAAAATAAAATATTTTATTGATAAATTATTTACATCTTATAATTCTATGCTTTTATCATACAATCTTTAGTTTTTTTATGTCATAAAAAATATATGACAAAGATTATTATTCATTTATATTTTGACAAGTAAAATTAATTTTTTTGAGTAAAAATAAAAGAGATGCAAGATTTGGTAAATTCTTCTTTTATTAGAGTTTGAAGATTGTGGGAGAAATCCATGTAAAGAAACAGATATCATCAAGAAGTTATATATGAAAGCATTTGTAATGCTTTAGAACTTTTTTATATCAGAAAGTAATTTTGTCAAATATAAAAATAAATTCATTCCTGGAAATGACTAGACCTCATGCCGCTGGGGGATGAATGTGATATGGGATAATCCAGTAGGCCCAACATCAAATGAGACAGTCCAGGAGGCCCAATGGTTAGTCTGTTTAGTCAACCGATATCGACCTCACTTGGTAGGGTTTGCGATCAACCCGTATCGACCTCAAAACCACTCCAGAAGTTCGAATATTCAAATCCGGTCGACATGTATTAACCTTAAGACCCACTCCAGTGTTGACTTGAATCCCTGTCGTGTTTATTAATCTAACAGGCTAGATACCTTCGCATTAATGATGCGTGACAGTCGATACAACTGCTACCACCAACTCTAACAACTCTGACAACCCTGCCAACAACTTTGGCAGAGACACGCCTCCACTAGCACTGTTCATCGAGAAAATAGGAGATTTAGCCACCTGACATAGTATTAGGATCTGGATATGGAATGACCCCCAACCCTCTGGTAAAGACAAAAGTCAGTACACCTGATAAGGGTACTAGGGTCAAATCACGCCTATAGAAAGCTATAAATACTTCAGGCTCAACTACGCTCAAGGGAATGTCCAATACACTATAAGCTTTACATTCTCTGTACTCTGTTCGATCTCTTCATCTCGACCAGAACTAAGTTGAGCATTGAAGTGCCTTAGCTGGGGACACCTCGGCTAGTTTAACGTGTGTTGTGGTTGTAGATCTTAAGCCCCAAGTTATACACAATACTGAGTACTCGACCTCCCTAGTCGATTTACCAGTAGCACAACTCCCTTTTTCTCTATACGCAGCTTTTAGCAGCATCATTTGGCACCGTCTGTGGGAACCCATTGAGATTGCAGCAAGAAAAATGGTAAACACACGCAGAGTAGTATCCGAAAGTGAAGAGAATCGGAGGTCCACCTCTCCCTAACCCCCAGCAAGATACAAACGCTTCGGGCAACAGTGCCCCCCAGGAGCAGGTAGTGAAGCTTACCATGCCCTAGTTGATGCAGCTGATAAGTGAGCAAATTTCTACTCAAATATCAGCCCAGTTATCTGCCACTCTGAACAGGCACACTACAGTACCCGCACTCGCCGCCAGTGCAACTCCGCAGCCACCCCTACCAAAAAATAGGTTCCCGAAGAATAGTCGCTCTCGCTGAGAAGCTAAGCAACCACCCGCCAGGCGCAAAGTCAGTCCTAAACGCCCGCAAGAAGAAAGGAAACGTCCAGAAGTATGGGAAGAGGTAGCGGACTTAGTAGATCATGCCAGATCTAATCGAGCCATGCAGCGCGAGAAGGTTGAACGCTCTAGGCGTGATTGTTGCGAAGAGAGAGGAGAATTTGCAGATTTAGCGCATCGGCCCATTTGAGCCCCACAGCATGATAGGGCCAAGTGTCATAGATCGAGTCTTGATCGGAACATCACCCAGGCAGATCGGGATGAGTAGAAAGAAGTATCCTATCAAGTCCAGTAGCTAAATAGATATCTTAATGAGATCTCAAGGAGAAATACCGATAGAGAACCAAACTTGGAGGCTCTTCAAAGGTCTCGTCGAGAGAGAGGCTCTCAATTTGTTCAAGAAATTATAAACGAGCGCATCACAGTGGACGGTAAAATCTCTATCGATCTCTTGAGGTATGATAGCTCAGCCGACTCCAATGAGCATCTCATGCAGTTGCATGGACACAATAAATACATCCATGCCAAAATACTGGTGACCACTTTCCAAGGCATCGCACTAGACTGGTTCATGAAGCTTGAACCATCATCGATTTACTCCTATGACCAGTTGTGCGATAAATTCTTGCACGAATTTACCAGTAGAAGGAAGGCTAAGCTCCCCCATACCCACCTCCATATCGTTAAGCAAGGCAAGGGAGAATCCCTCCGAGACTTCTTTACCAGATTTAATATGGAGGTCCTAAAAATTGATAACCTTAGGATTGAGTTCTTGATCAACGTGTTGTTCTTAGGGCTCAGGCATAAAGAATGCACCAATGCTTTGGTGCGAGAATGGCCCAGGTCTATGGAGGAGCTGCTCAACTTGGCAGAAAGATACATGACCCAAGAGAAAATGAACAAGTTCAAGTTTGAATCCTTCGAGGTCGAGAAGAAAAAGAAGGAGAGAGATGACCAAAAATAAAAAGAGTAAGGTCGATCTCCAATCAAATGCTTCCATGACTATATGCCGTTGAACATCCCGAGAAATTACGTCCTGTACGCTATCCAGCATGATAACCTCCTCAAAAAGCCCAAAAAGTTGACAGAGACTGAAGCCATGAAGAAATCAAAAAAATATTGTCACTTTCACAAACAGAAGGACCATGACACCGATGAGTGCTTCAATCTCCAAGACGAGATCGAGAGGTTGATCAGGCAGGGCCATCTCAAAAAATACATAGCCATGGAAGCCCAGACTGAAGGGGGCAAAATCGATCAGACTCCTCGTAGAGAAAGGTCGGTTAGCCCTAGAAGAGAAGATAAAAGAAAGAAGCCTTCCCAGGAAGATTGCCCACCCATTAGAGGGGTGATTGATATGATTGTAGGAGGTCCCACTAGGGGGAACTCTAAGTCCACTTGGAGGTAAACACAGAGGAGGCTTGAGTCCAATAAAGCTTCGCCTATGGAGACAACTTTCCACCTCTCAACGAGCGCAGAACCCATTTCATTTACAAATGCTGACTTGGCCCATCTTAAGGGAAAACTGTTGATAACAAAATAAATTGCCCGATGGTCGTTTCAGTGGAGATTATGAACTTTAAGGTGCGCAAAGTTCTGATCGACAACAACAGCTCAGCGAATGTCATCTTTTTATCTACACTAAAGAGGATAAACTTGGGCAAGTTGAAATTCTAGCCTGTGCGCACATCGCTGGTCAGATTCAGGGGGTGGAGATCATACTAGAGGGGTCAATCGACTTATCCACATCTTTTGGGGAGGCTCCTTGAAGGAGAACATTAATGCTGAATTACCTTATGGTCGACACCCCATTTGCCTATAATATCATCATTAGCCGACCTGCCCTCAATGACTTCCATGCCATTGTGTTCACTTATCATTTGAAAGTCAAGTTTCCAACCCCTGCTAGCACGGGTGAGCTCTTGTGCAATCTGAAGGAGGCGTGGAGATGTTACAACATCTTGATCGAGCCAACTGAGTAGAAAACTCGACCGCAACTGAAGACTTCAGGGGACACCTCTGTAGCAAAACCCGAAGAGTCCTAGGTCAGCAAAAAGCGAAAGTTGGAGTACACCAGAGTGGAGCCTATTGGGGAATTCAAGACTATTGAGCTCGAAGAGGATAATCTCGAAAAGATAACTCGTATTGGGACAGACTTAGGACCCCACTTGGAATGTCTCGTGGTTAATATTTTGAGGAGAAATGTCGGCATCTTTGTGTGGAAGGCATCCGACCTACAGGGGATCGACCCCAATATCATTATGTACCGTCTTAACACTGACCTCTCATATAAGTCGATCAGACAGAAGATAAGGATGTTTAACACCAAGAGGACGTAAATCATCAAAGATGAGGTTAGAAAACTCTTAGGTGCAGGATATATTGTAGAGATTCAGTATCCCTCTTGGCTTTGTAATGTTGTTTTAGTCCCAAAAATTGAGGGACAGTGGCGGATATGTAATGATTTTACTGATTTGAATAAAGTATGCCCTAAAGATCCTTACCCCCTGCCTCGGATAGATTTACTAGTTGATTTAACTATTGGGTATGAATTGTTGAGTATGATGGATGCATTTCAAGGCTATCATCAAATATTCATGGCACCCGAGGATAGGGATAAAACATCTTTTGTTATTCTTAATGGTTTATATTACTTTTTGGTTATGTTGTTTGGTTTAAAAAATGCCAAGGCAACTTATCAGCAATTAGTCAACTTTATGTTCAAGACGAGATTGGAAAATCAATGGAAGTCTACATCGACGACATGATAGTCAAAACAGAAAAAGTTCAAGACCACTTGCTCGACCTCAGTCATATTTTTAAAATATTGAGGGCATTTGGACTAAAGTTAAACCCAAATAAATACACGTTTGGGATCCGAGGAGGAAAATTCTTGGGCTATATGGTCAGCCAAAGAGGCATTGAGGCTAATCCACAATTCAAGCAGTCTTGGATGTCACCCCTCTAAGAATGGTTCGAAAAGTTCAGAGGTTGGTCTAGAGAATCGTGGCTTTGGGAAGGTTCATCACAAGGTTGGTCGACAAAAGTCTCCTCTTTTTCAAAATTCTCAGAAATGCTAAAAAGATGAGTTTTCAGTGGACAGAATAGTGTAACCAGTCACTGATCGAATTGAAATAGTATTTGGCCTCACCCCCGATGTTGGCAAAACCCGAGTTAGGAGAAGTACTTCAAATATACTTAGCAGTCTTGAAAGCATCAATCATTTCAGTACTGGTATTGACCAGGGATGGCAACCATCGACCAGTCTACTGTTGCAGTAAGTCACTTCAAGGGCCAAAATATAATTATTTGGAGATTGAAAAATTTGCATTGGTCTTAGTGACCGCTGCTCAAAAGCTGAGATCGTATTTCCAGTCTCACTCTATCATAATGCTTACAATTTAGCCATTGAAGCAAGTGTTGGCGAAGCTCGATACATCAAGCAGATTGACTAAGTGGGCAATCGAGCTTGGAGAGTTCGACATCAGCTTTTAACCTTGAATGGCTATCAAAGCTCAAGTACTTGCTGACTTTATTGCAGAACGAGTCAACTTACCCGACAAAAGTATCGTTGCCCCTCTTGTTTGGACTTTGCATATCGATGGGTCATCAACCACATCTAGGGAAGGGATTGGGGTTGCTCTTCACTCCCCAGATACAGAGGAGTATGATTTGACAATCAAACTAGATTATACTATCAAAAACAATGAGGAGAAGTACGAGGCCTTGCTGGCAGGAATGAGAATGGCGCTTGAGCGTGGGGTTGAACAGTTGGTCATAATCACAAACTCCCAGTTAGTGGCAGAGTAGGTTGGAGGAAATTTTGAAGCCAAAGAATAGTCTTTAGCTTGGTACCTAGTTGAGGTAAAGAGGTTGCAACAATCGTTCAAAAGGTTTACTCTTAGCCAGGTCCCTCGATCTGAAAATGAATAGGCCGATGCCCTTTCCAAGTTTGCTAGCTCAATCAGAGGAACAAGAGACAAGAAAATCACATTACTGGTCTCAGACAGGCCATCAATCGCACTCTCTGATGAAAATCTAATAATAGCCATTGATGAGATGCTTGTTTCTTAGCAAACTCCAATAAAATTATATCTCAGCCAAGGCATTATCCTCGATGACAAGAATAAGGCTAGACACCTTCGAGGTTAAGCCTCCAAATTCACCCTCGATGAGCATGGTCAATTATACAAAAGATTCTTCACTGGACCCCCCTTGAGATGCTTGGATCAGGATCAAGCGTTGGAAATGTTGCAGGATATTCATGCAGACATGTGTGGCAACCATTCTGGAGAGAGGTCCCTTGCCCATAAAATAATCATGTATGGATACTTCTGGCCAATATTATTGAAAGATTTGGTGGATTTCGCATGCAAGTGTGCATCATGCCAAGTCCATTCTAACTTGCTGCACCAGCCAACCGCATCGATGGTTAATGTTCAGATTTTCTGGCCGTTTGATTAGTGGAGAATCGATATAGTGGGCTCTTTGCCAAGATCAACAGGGTAGCAAAAGTTTATAATCTCAGTAGTCGAATATTTTACCAAGTGGATTGAAGCTGAGGCTGTCTCTAAGATAACTGACGCGGCCATAAAAAGTTTTATGTGAAAGAATATCATTTGCCATTTTGGGTTGCCTAAGGTACTTATTTCAGATAACGACCTACAGTTTCAAAGTAAGAGTACACGAGGTTGGTGCGAGGCCTTGGGGATCACATAACATTTCACGTCAGTGGGCAATCCTCAGTTGAATGGTCAGACCAAGATGACCAACTGGATTATCATTGACCAACTGAAGGCCAGAATTCAGGACACCAAGGCGAATTGGGCAAATAACCTGCCCAACATGCTGTGGGCTTACAGGATAACTTTCCAAACAGCCACCAGTCACACCCCCTATAGCCTAGTGTATGGGTCGGAATCAGTTGTACCTTCAGAATTGATCCAATATATTGCTCGGGTCATTTACTACCACCCTTTTAGAAACACGTCAGAGAGGATGCTGGATCTCAAAACTATCAACGAGCGTCGATAGGAAGCTTACAATACTATGCAGCTACAGAGCGAAGATGACCTAAAACTACAATAAAAGGATCAGAAAGCATTGTTTCAACATTGGGGATCTTATCCTCAAAAAGGTGGAGGTCTCCAAGAACATGGGCAAGCTCGAACCAAAATGGGAAGGGCCATACTCCGTTATCAAAGTAATAAAGCACAATGCTTACAAGCTGGCCAACATGCAAGGAGAGGAACTCCCCCGCTCATGGAACGCTATCAATCTCAGGAAGTTTTTTATTTAAAATTGTATGGTGCTTATCCTTGTGACC
>JACGDI010005751.1:753034-793738 GCA_014898725.1 Jacaranda copaia
AACATGTTGTAGCCCAGCTGCCCTATCTGAAACACAACAGTGTCATTCTCAAATCAATATGAACATAACAGAAAAAGATATGGTCGAGCTTATTGATCTCGTACTTACCATGTTGCAATAATAGGACATTACCTTCATTGTCCCGAGCTAACTTAGGTTTATGAGCTTCTACTGGTCGTTCAAAAAAAGCCTTGAGGTCATCCACTTCAAAGCGTCAGTGGCAGTCGGCCCTCCTTCAAAGATTGAGGTCGAGTTAAATATCTCCTAGTCCCGATTAGTAGCGAATTACCGAGGAGATAGCTGAGGAAGTTGGAACATTGGGCCATCACCAGGCTTTCCAAATAGGTCCCAACCTGTCAACACCTTTTATTTCTCTTTACCCCTGATCGCTTTCTTCGGTGCCAAACCTCCTTGTTTGACTAGTTGCCTCTTGCCCCAACTCATGGGGCTGCTCTGCTGGAGCTCCTCCCGACGAGTGGATGGGTCTTAAGAGCCACTTCAATTTGTGGTAGAGGTGGTGCAGACGTTGATCTCGATAAGCCTACCTATTCAGCAGCACCTCCTCGTTAAGCAGCAACAACAGCTTGTCGACATGCCTTGGCCCTTAGTACCTAGGCCTGGGACTCATTACGGCTATGGACCATTATGTCATTGCGATCTGCACAGGCAAACAATGAAAATAAATATCAGATTTGAGCAGAAAGAAAAGCATGCAATGGAAACAGTCGACGGAAAGTTTCTACCTAGTCGATCGCTCGTAGGAAAGTCGAGCTAGACAGGTGATAGGCCATCCAGAATCAAACACCTCTCTTCAATCAGTACAGAGGCCTCCATTTTCCCAAACTCGACTAGATCCCAGATAAAAGTGTTGGGCCAATTAGGTGTTTGGTTCCCGGGCATCTCCATAAGCCCTCTCCACCAACCCTTTGGAATAGCAAGCACCCCCAGCCTCTAGATATAAAATTAGTATTTTTTCCACTATTTCCCATAAGAAGATGTAGGGGATATCAAAAATTTTCGTCGGGGTTGAGCGGTCAGATAATAAAAGTCGAACTCTTTGATACTGCCCGACTTTCAAGATATGAAAAGGTGGAATAAGTTGAAAAAATTGGCAAAAGTGGCACGCTGGTCGTATAGGTGCATCAGCACAGCAAAACTGTACAATGTGGCAAAATAATTGGGGAGTAGTTGGGTGATGCAGACCCCTAGTCCTAAGAGGAAGTCGACTATGGGCTGGGCGAGCGGGAATCTGAGGCCACATTTCAATCCCTCCTCAAATATAGTTATGAATCCTCAGGGAGGTCGATGCATTCTACCCAGGGTCCTTGGCGCTACTAGCTCATACTCATCAAGGATATGATACGCTGCTCTAATACGGACTAAATCTACAGTGGTTATCTTTGAGCCTATTTTAGTATAATGGTCAGGGGTAAATAATCGACCCTGACTTGCAGGCATATCAGTAGGACCAACCTCCCCCTTTGATACTATCCTACGTTGCTTGAACTATTGCCACTACTCGAGCTAGAGCTTTCGCTCGTGGACGGACTGGACTCACTCCCTCAAGATGACTCAGATGTGTTCTCAGCCCCAATTTTCCCCTTATGGGCCATAATCTCTAACCTAGTGCTTTCAGAATCGAGGCTAGCAGACATGCTTTACAAAGGAAAGGTAAAAAAAATAAGAATAGCAAAAACACTTACAGTGAAAATTTCACAAAGGCAAAGCGCAGAACTTGATGGGTTTCAAAGATGGCAATTCGACCAGAAGTTCAAGTAGCAAAAGTGTAAATGGAGTCGGTTATCCCTCTATCTATAAGCATTCGTGCGCAGGAATTCATGTAACTGCTATGATGGCAACCTGCCCCCAATACGCTTCATATTCTGCGCACTAATAGCCGCATTAAATGCAAAGAAACTGCCTCAAATCCTGCTTGGCATTTTAAAAACTCGGGTCAGCAATTTGAAAACCTAGGTCGAGAATTCAAAAATTCTGGTCGAGCATTGTACCTACTATGGTTAAATGTAAACTCCCTGCTCCTTCTCGTCGGCAAGCTCGATCAGGACCGTGAGTTGGGAGAACTTATGATATGGGATAATCTAGTAGGCCCAACATCAAATGAGACAGCCCAAGAGGCCTAACGGTAAGTCTGTTTAATCGATCGATATCGACCTCACTTCGTAGGGTCTGCAGTCGACCCGTATAGACCTCAGGACTACTTCAAAAGTTTAAATATTCGAGTCTAGTGGACATGTATTGACCTCAAGATCCACTCCTACGTTGACTCGAATCCTTGCCATGTTTATTAGTCTAACAGGCTGGGTGCCTCCGCATTAATGATGTGTGATAGCCAATACAACCGTTGCCACTAATTCTGATAACCCTACCAACAACTTTGGCATATATGTGCCTCCACTGGCACTGTTCATCGAGAAAATAGGAGATTTAGCCACTTGATATAGTACCGGGATCTGGACATGAAATGACCCCCAATCCCCTGACAAAGACAAAAGTCAGTATACCTGATAAGGGTACTAGGATCAAATCATGCCTACAGAAAGCCATAAATACTTTAGGCTCAACTACGCTCAAAGAAATGTCTAATACACTATAAGCTTTACATTCTCTATACTCTGTTCAATCTTTTCATCTCAACCAGAACTAAGTTGAGCGTTGGAGTGCCTTAGTTGGGGGCATCTTGGCTAGTTTAATATGTGTTGTGATTGCAAATCCCAAACCCCAAGTTATACACAACCCTGAGTACTCGAGCTCCTTGGTCAATTTACCAGTAGCACAACTTCTTCTTTCTCTATATGCAGCTTTCAGCAGCATCAGAATGATTATTCTATTTTCACTTTATTCCTACACCAATCATACTATAAACATGTCGAATCGAACCTGAAATAATATCCATAATCAATTTTTCATGAATCAATTTTATTTTTTTATTCTAGGTAAAGCCCCTTGAAATATTAATTAACGGATGAAAAATGCTATTAGATAAAAAGGAGGGTAAAGGAGGGTGACTTCGGGCCGGAGTTATTTGACAAAGATTTGCCACCACTTTTGTTTGAAAAATATTTTTCATTAATAGGAAGAGGTTCGGAATCCTATTTGAATATTAAACGGGTTTTCATATACTAATGACTAGTGCACGCTCAATATATGTGCAATTATTAATAAATAAAAATAATAAAATAATATAAATAAAAGTAATATAGTTATAGAAAAATTGAAAAGAACAAAAATTATAAAAAAAATGAAAATATGTATAACATTCATCAATTATTGTGGAACTAAGTTGTAGACTTATAGTAATGGCTAGAAATGAGGTGGTAATTGTTCTATTATTATGACTTATGAGGATAAAAAATAAAAATGATGGCACATTAGAAAATTAGATGAAAACACAAAAAAGAAATATACATTTTGGGCCCATTTGGTTTCATTTGCAAAGTCCATGTCCACACTTTCTATTATTTTATAAATGAAATACATTACTTTTACATATTTTTATCTAATATTATTTTTATTTTTATTTTTATTTTTATTTTTAAAACGCATTATCTAATAACATATATATCTTCCCCCAATAACATATATACCTTCTTTTTTTATTTCATTATTTCTATCTCTTTTTATCTACAGCCTATTAAAACCAACATAGTAATTACTTTTCAACAATCTATCAAATACAAACTCATTTTCAACTCATTTTTACTAATTAATTTTTCAAATTTTAAAAATAATGGAAATGAAAATTGAAAATAAAAATAAAAACAAAATGGCACTTTATTAATAATACATATCACACAAAAATTTACCTAGAAATTAAAACGAGCTATTAGCTAGATAAAAGTCATAATATGATTTTTATAGGCAGTTTAACAAAATATATACCAATTACTAAAACTTATTTTTATCAAGTACACTTTCTCTGGCTTGTTTTGGGTCAAAAAATGAGATTCTCAATGATCAATGATTGTATTAATTGATTTTCGCAACAAAAAAGAAGAAGAAGAAGAAGAAGAAGCGGACCAACCCAACAACATTAAAGCCAACTGGTTCTCCCATAAATTGGGATCCTTTTCAGATTGTCCAGAAATTTGATCATATTTTAGCAAAATGAAAGCTAGTGTGGTACAGGAGAAAACCCACCCCTCAAGCTCTGCGGTGATGAACTTAAGCTTCTTCCCCACCACACTCGCCAACCATTCTTGCTTTTCCTTTCTTGGCCGGAAGGTCCCTTAAAAATGGTGTTATTTCTTGCATATTTTTATTTCTTGCTTGGTTTAATGCAAGAATTGGACTTTTCTCTAATCTGGGTTTTTGAAATATTTCGGCCTTTTTAATGACTATTGCATATTCTAAATTCTAATTCTCGTGCTGTAGTTTTCCAAGAACTCTTTGGTTCAATAATTGACATTGTTATGGTACTTTCGGATTTCAAGGACCTTTGTTGATGGGGTGGAAGATAATCTCTAGACAACATAACCAACAAATCTTTGTGCTCCAAAAGATCCAAGATCTTTGATATCTAAGCAAAAGTAAAATTATGGACCCCAATGGATCCATTTTCTGCGAGCAAAATTAATTTTGTTACAAAGAAAAACTAGGAAAGCTAATGTTTGTAAAACAAAAACAAATACATTTGATCTGAGAAAACTAAGATAAGCGCCGCAGAATTGCATAACCTTTACCATCACATTTATCATCATTATCAGCTCATCAAAATAAATCTCATCAACTAAGAGCTAAACTTGAACTTCCCATACTTGAGAGAGGGCAGAAAGAGAGTGTTGGAAGCAACTGAGATGAAAAGGTACCACAGAATCCGAGATAGACAGTGTACAGAGGAGTAAGAGGAGAAGACCCCTTTTGCCCAAGCATCAATTCCTTCAGAGCTTGAATAGAAGTCCACCATGAGCCGCAAAGAAGGGAGCAAACACAAGGGACTCAACTGCCATGAGCTTGATGAGGATGTTGAGTGAAGGACCTGAAGTGTCCTTTAGAGGGTCTCCAATTGTGTCGCCAATGACGGCTGCCTTGTGCGCTTCCGATCCCTTGGGCCCGAGGTTTCTTGCATGATCCGAAGCACCAGCCTACAGGATAGTTTTCCAAGGTTAAATAGCGGGCCTATTATCTTAAAAGAAAATTGGGGAACTTTCTTTAGAGCATGTTCATAAAACGTTTGGAGCAGCTCATAAAATGTCACAAAGTAGCTGGTAAAAATTTTTAAATAAGAGTTTATAAACTTTTAAAATAAGATATTACCATCTTATAAGTTGAGAAATATGAAAGTCCAAAACTTACTTTTAACATTTTAACATCTTGCTTTAATTTTAAACATATCAATTACAAATTTATCATTATTGACATTTTATATATTCCAAAATTTTATTTTATCCAAAAATTTTCAAGAGCTTATTTTTAAATATAATTTAACATGCCTAGTGGCCATTTGGTCCATTGGCATAAGTCCTACACAAAGTGTGGAGTCAGGAGTTCGATTCTAGCACACTTCATGTGTGTGTATAAACACCATAATATAACATTTTATAAGCTTAAAAAACATATCATAAGATCTTTTAAGTAAGCTTTACCAAACACCCTTTTGCTCATGAAACCAGGTTGTTACCTCAATATACTTCTTGGCATTGTCCCATGCACCACCAGTGTTGGATGCAGAAATCGCAATCTGTAGAATACAGATAACCAGACGAAAAATAAAGAGTCAACTTTCAATCACAAGGGCAAAATCTTTATCTTTAAACATCAGTTTCAACACAAACCAGATATCATACCTGGACACCAGAAACGAGAGAACCAGCAAGAACGCCAGAGAGGGTCTCAACGCCAAAAAAGGTTCCAACGATCAGAGGGGTAAGCATGACAAGGGCGCCAGGAGGTATCATTTCCTTGATTGATGCATCAGTAGAGATCTTCACACAGGTAGCATAATCGGGCTTGGTATGACCCTCCATGAGACCAGGAATAGTGTTGAACTGCCTACGGACTTCCTCAACCATCTTCAAAGCTGCACTGCCAACACTCTTCATAGTCATGGCAGAGAACCAGTATGGAAGCATTGCACCAACAATCAAACCTATGAAGACTTTAGGGGTCAAAACATCAACGGTTGAAATTTCGGCACGGCTCACAAAGGCGCCAAAAAGTGCCAACGAGACAAGTGCGGCAGATCCAATGGCAAACCCCTGAGAACAAATTCAAAAGATAGAAAAATAGGATGCAACATATTAGAGCCCGTTTGGATATATTTTCATTCTCATTCTTTATTTTTAGCATTTTCAAAATTTAAAAAAATAGTTGGAGAAAATAGGTTGAAAATGAATTTGTATTAGGATGAGTTGTTTGAAAAATAATGATCGCATAGGATTTAATAGATTGTAGTGAAAACAGTAATAATAAAAAAACAAAGAGAAGATATATAAGTTATTAGATAATATGTTTTGAGGTAAAAATGAGTTGAAATTTTGGTGAAAATAGGTAGCACTTGTAGATAATTTGAAAACAAATCCAGAGAGGGCCAAAGATTATTTTAAGTTTTTCAAAGTATTGCAACACCGTATTCAAAATATTGAAAAAACATTTTATTAATACCTTCCCAATAGCAGCAGTGGTATTCCCAGCAGCATCAAGAGCATCAGTTCTCTCACGGATCCTGTGGCTCATGCCAGCCATCTCAGCTATACCTCCGGCATTATCACTGATAGGACCATAAGCATCAATGGCCAAACCAGTAGCTATTGTGCTTAGCATACCCAGAGCAGCCACAGCAATACCATACATAGCAGCAAAGGTGAAACTAACAAAAATGCTAATTGCAATGGCAAAAATGGGAATTATAACTGATTTATATCCCAAGGCAAGGCCAAATATGACATTTGTTGCAGCACCAGTTCTGCAGGAATCAGCAACATCTTGCACGGGGCTGCCACAGAAATTCCACAAGTCAAGCAGAGAATAAATACGATAAGACAAATGAAACAAATGAAACAAATGCATAGAAAAATAAGTAAAGAAAATGAATAGTTACAAGTTATTTGCACCTGTAAGCATTGCTGGTGTAATATTCGGTCACAAATCCGATGATAAGTCCAGCCCAAAGCCCAACACAAACACAGAGGAATAGCTGCCTGCAATGGAAAATTAAGTGAATTGTAAAGGAGAGCACAACCTAAATCAATATGTACATTTTGAGGGAGGAATCAGTCCTCACCAGTTTTTCACAACTTTTTGAGCACCAAAATTGAAGATTGTGAAGGATGACGGCAGGCAAGTCCAGGTGACAATTGCAATTCCCACGGTCATAAGAATAGTGGAGATAATAAGCTGCTTCTTTAATGCAGGCTCGATTTCCTTGACAGCCTTTATCTCAAAGAAGTCAGTAGCAAAAAGAGTAGTGATTAGGCAAACCAGGATGCCCATGGAACTAATAAGCAATGGATAGCACATTGCAGTAAAGTTGTGAGTCAATCCAAAAGACGATATGGAGGCCACAACAAGAGCAGCACAAGATGATTCAGCATATGAACCAAAAAGATCAGAACCCATTCCAGCAATATCTCCAACATTATCACCGACATTGTCAGCAATCACCTGCAAAACAGAACAAATATGTCACTACAAATCCCTTTCCAAATTGAGTGATTTCAGAGATGCACGGGTGGCTTACAGCAGGATTCCTAGGGTCATCTTCCGGAATGTTCCTTTCAACCTTTCCAACAAGATCCGCACCAACATCAGCCGCCTTGGTGTAAATACCACCCCCAACTCTCCCAAACAAAGCCATGGAGGATCCCCCAAGACCATATCCAGTGATTGCCTCAAAAAGACCTTCCCAATCATCCCCATAGTAGAGTTTGAATAGATTGATGGCAATAAACAGAACCAATAGGCCATTTGCAGCAAGGAGAAAACCCATAACTGCTCCAGATCTAAATGCAGCAATAAAAGCTTTTCCAACACCTTTCCTGGCTTCCAGTGTTGTCCTTGCATTTGCATAGGTTGCAATTTTCATCCCAAGGAAACCAGAAACAACAGAAGTGAAAGCACCAAGCAAGAAGGATATTGTACTGAAAAGAGCAGTTGCAAGAGCTGGCTTGCATAACTTCTCCTTGTCATAAGTGCAAGGTTGGCTCTTTGTGCTAAAACCCTCAACTGAGCCCAGGAACAGGAAGATGAGGATTGCAAAAGCAACCATGAAAATACCCACATATTGATATTCCGTAAACAGAAATGATGTTGCACCTGTTAAGACAGAAATAATATTAGTCTAGCACACCAATTATGTTAAACTGGACAATTAAAAACTAACTAAACCAGAAGACCCGTAAATAATTTCGACTCTCCAGAATATTAACATATACCCCTATGCCCATCTAGAAAATACAGAATATTGATGAACCATAATTATTAGCATCAAATCTTTCATTTATACCATCTACAAAAACATGAGTGGCACAAAATACAGTATCCGGGAACTATTCTACCATCATTTTTTCATTGATCGCATATTCATTCACATGTAGAGTATAATATTATCATTTAAGAATACTCAAATGAAATACGTTAGATGCTTGGCTTCATATCCTAACCAAGATAATAAAATAATCAGTTTTTTCAACCGACAGCAATGAATACACTCACCTCAGATGGTTATATCTTCCAGAGAAAAGTACCGAAGAAAAAATAATTGACGTCACAGAGCATCAGCATCTCACGTGCTCCACACATGCAACACCATAAAATATTCTTTCCCACTAACTACGGGAACAAAGGCCTCTAACTTCTATTCACATAAGACAGTGAAGAAACAACTCCCCTAGTTATTCCTTAGAGGATAAGCTGCATTTCTATAAGATATTACCACAATCTTCCCAAGATCTGGGTAACAATAATATAAATTAATTAAAGAACAGAGGCATCCCCGAACATAAAGTAACAAGATCAGATCCGTCTCCATTTCTCTGTGCCAGCTCATATTTTCCATCATTAGCATAAACTGGTAGGAACATTACAACTGCGTACATGAACCCTAAACCCTCTATTTGCCGCCAAGAAAATTCACCAAACCAAAAACGTGGTATTATATTTTAGAAGAAATCCAGAAACAAATTATAAAGATTTAGAGAACATATATTATTGCTTCCCAGTGCATGCAGGAAATTCATTAAGAAGAAACAGGAACAGAACGAAACACCTTATCCCCTCAATAAACCATACTCAAGCCCATTAAAACTGGATAATCTCTCTGTTGGACATTAAATGTTTTGATCAGACTGAATAAGATTTAGCCATAAGATACAGTGAATACAAGCATTTACTCTAGTAGCTTTATTAATAATTCTACAAAAATAAACTTAAATTGTAACTCATTGAGGTTAGAATTGGATATACCGGCAAACCTCTAAACATCAAATAAACAAAAACCCAAAAGAGACAAACGCAAAAAGTTGTCATCTTTCTACTCTGCTACACCTCAGTTCAGCCCATTCTCAGTAACTAACTCCTCCATAGAACACAGCCCAGCTCACAAACACCTGGCTTTCATTTCAAAACTCATAACTTAAAAATGAAATTCTCCTAGGTGTCTTTTTTAACTTACAATTCACAGCAGCAAAATAAAGCTCAAATCAACTAGCAGCGCTGGCTGAAATTCGCATACGTAACCACATACGCAAATATCTCCACACAAAACAAACACAAATTAAGTGAAAAAACAGATCTGGCCCAGCTCTAGAGAGATCTGAAACAGTTCTGACCGTCAGAGATGGCGCTCTGGATCTCGGCGCACTTAACGACAACGTGCTGGTCGTTGATGCCTTCCTCCTCCTCTATCAAGTAGTCTCTGTAGCCATTCTTCCCATTTTTCGCTGCCGACTCGCCGCCGCGCTCCGGCGAGACCTTCACACGCGACACCAGGAACCACTGAACGAGCGAAAAGGCGATGCCGATGACGGCACACACCGGAATCGCAATCTCCGCCCCCAGATCTGGCAGCAACGCCATTCTCACCGGAATCCTAACTACCTCGCCGGAATATACCGGGAAATGAAAAATAAATGTAAAACAAAAAATAAAAAAGAGGTTATGAAGAGAGAGTGAGAGTAAACGAGAAGAGGGAAACAGAGTGCGTCACGAATTTGAAGAGAGTTGGGTGCAGGCGGTGGGAGGATATTTATAACATCAAAAAATCCTAGTAAAATTCCTAGATAAAGGGGTGATTTTAGCATGCAAGAAGGTCCACCTTAACCAAATATGTAGCCTTTTGGATATAGTTGAAAAATAATTTGTTGATATAATTTATTAATTAAAATAAATTAAATTCGAAGAATTACTTCATTTTACTTTACCATACTTAAATTTGATTATGATGAAATATATAAAAATAAGAAATTAGTCATGTTCAACTAACATTTTTTCAATTTAAACTTATTTATATATGAATTTAGTGATATTATCAATCAATTTGAAAATTCTAGTATGATTTATTTCCACATCTATAAGGGACCAAATTTGTTCAATAATTAATTGTAAGACCAACTATTATTGCGAATATGATAAAAATCCAATTCAAATTTGAATCAATATATTTCTTTTGCAAATTTATTTAAACTTATCTTTAATCAAAAAATTAACACCACTTATTCACTCTATATATTTATATTCATTGAAACGTTGGGTGCACGTGTCCCAAAAAATAATATAGATATAAAATCTTTTTTTTCTCTTCATTTATAAGTTTTTCTCTTTTTTCTACTTTTACTTGTCAACGTGTCAAGTTTTCATTGGTTGGCATTTAAATTGGAACCTTGGTTTCCTGTCAAGTCCGAATGCACTTTTGCTTTTAGGTCGGGAGAACGGTAAAATGGGAATAAAAATGAAAGGAAGAGAAAAACTAGAGCGTAATTTCAACGCATTGACGTTGGAGACTATCCGTTGACTGTTTGGCTTCATCCTTACAAGTCAGCAACCATTAAAGAGTAACACACTGTTGACCTCTGATGACGAGGATAAATCTGTCTTTTGACATCAGTGTTCTGTGCCCAACTCTTCTGTCCTTATGCTTGATTCTTTGTTTGTTCTTTTTTCCTTTTCTTTCTTTTTCTTTTTGTTTTTTTTTTCAAAGGTTATTAGTACTTTCTTTTGCTTTATCCATTTATTCTATTTTAAGGCAACATCCAAAAAAAAATTCAAAAAAAAAAGGACAATATCCAAAAAAGAATTGATGCATTTTATTAACACAAGAATTTACTTAGATGCTAGTTTAGGCGACTTGTCCTATAACTTTTCACCACTTGCAATAATTTTTTTGTAAATTAATTGTTTTTATAATGCAAATTTCAATTTAATTAGTATTTTAATAGTAGCAATAATATCATATCATCCTTTTAGTACTGATTATAGTTCAAACAAGATATTTTTTATAACAATAATGATTTTGTTATCATACCCAATAAATTATTGTGTTGGTTGTTCCTCACTTGCTTTTTTTCGAAAAAAAGAAGAAGATATAATTATAATTAGAAGAATAAGGATTATTATTATTATTATTATTTTCTTTTCTCTAAATCATCCACCAATAATGAAGTGCCGAAAAACCCAAGTTATTGATAGTACATTGCTAATGATCTTTTGTATTATTAAATAGTATCTCTAATTCTAGATATGTAATATATGTTTCATAGGTGGAAAAATATATATACATATATATTGATCGTAATTTTGATGACTCTCAATCTAGATCGGACTTAATTAATTTAAACTAAAAATTGTACAAAATGTATTTGAGGCTGCATTTGATTTCAGTTACTACGAATTTTTGTAAATGCATCTCAATATATATCAATGAAGATTAAGTTAATATTGAGTAATATTCATTTTTGTTTAATATGCTTGATTAATAATATTAGATATTGTGCTGGACCAATATGATAATTCTTTTTCTAAAAGCAGTTTGGAGGTGTAATGGTACTTTGCGTTTAAATAATTTCACTTTAAATGGTGGCATTAAATTCATTCATTATTATTGCTATAGTTTGATTTGAGTAGAGCATGAAGCTAATTCAATTACAATTTATTATTTTAATCGTACATATCAAAATGCTACTGATCATTCCTAAATACACGATCTAACCTTGTAGTATGCACCAATTGCACTCTTAAAAAATGTGAATAAAATGTACAATTTAACTAGTACATGGACTTTCACAATTATACCGAAGGGCAAAAAACAATATAGGAATTTTGATTCTTTATGTTTATTTTCTTCAATGAAATTTCCGCTCTTGTTCTACCCTATTTTAGTTATTATGTCATTTCATTAACACCGGGCAAAGGGCTACATTAGCTTGTCTATAGCACTCATGTGAGTCATCATACTTAGATGCTAATCATGTTTAATTCTCAAATATCTATACCTAATATGTTGTAATTCATATTAAATACACATTTTTATTTGAGTTTATGGTTGCGATCAGATGGAGCCTGATCTCAACCCAACCCTAATATATAACTTTTAATTATATTTTAATACTTGCAATACATCCAATTATTTATTTTTAATCATACAAAATTAAAATATAAGTTGAATATTTATTTGCTTTACATGAGAATGTATTTTTCGTTACTTAAATGTATTTCTTTATTAATATATGAAATAACACGATCAAAAAAATAAATAGAGAAAGTAAAATTGAAGAAATAGAAGAGATAATATAGTTTGACTGAAAAAAGAAGAGTGAGAAAAAAACAAAAACAAAGGATGACAATTTTCTTTTTTCTTTTTACATTCTTTTATATCAATAAAATTAGCTTAGTCAATACACTGAAAAATTACAAAGTAATTAGCTCTCACATTTTATACTATTTCGAAATATATAAATGATATAATACACACACAAATATATATATATATATACGTGTGCCCAACAATTTATAGTTATAAAATGTTGGTTCAATTGCTTAACTTTTACTTCTCCTTCTTTTGCCAATTAATTGTGCTGCAACTTTAGTAGGAGGCCCATTTAATATATTCAACTGCTTTGGCTATATATGCTGGCGTGACTAACCGTTTTTTATTAATTACCACCATATTATAATTTGTACACCATTAATGGTGACAAAAGGTATCTAGCAAGTCATTGCGTTGGTGGGAGCATTAAAGTGGGTACGACTTCTTCATCCAGATCACGGTCACGCAGTCAATTGCGCCTTTGGGCTATGTTTGAATTTTAAATTTTAATAAAAATATAAAGTATAAAATTTATATTGTTTGGCATGTGACGATGATCATATTTATCTTTCAGAGTAAAAGTTTAAATCATATTGAGATATTGCTTTACCGACACAAATTTAATGAGAATTTCATCCTTACAAAAAAGAAGTCCCAAGAGTAAGAGAGAGGGAAAAGACATGTTGAGATATTGTTTTGTCAACACGTATTTGATGAAGAATTTTGTTAAAAAAAAATATGGAGGATGAGAGAGTGATAATAACTTATAAATTGCGAGAGTGAAGTAAGGATTTATTCCAAATTTTCAAGTTCGACGATACATCTTATCATCATGGACATGAAAAAAATTCTTTTTTTCAATTATTTTGTTGAAGTTAAAATCCAAAAGCAACATATAGAAGAATACTTATACCGGAGTTATCTTTAGCAAGTTGAATATTAAAAAATATTTTTTTTAGTCCCAACGATTTGTGGAAGTTGAGCATTAAAAGCAAATTTCTATTTTATTTTGAATCTCAACAACTATAGGAAGTTGAAGAAAATACATACTTTTCAATGACTCAAGTTTAAAATATATTATCTATATTATATAAAAAAAAATCTCTTTATACACTAAAATATCATTTTATCCAAAATATCTCTATAAAAAATATATATATAATTTTTTAAAATTTTACCCATAACTCAAGTGTTCTCTTTTCACGCATTTCCACTTTCCTAATTACTGCTTCTCCCTATTTACTCTTCGTCTGTCCAATATATATAACTTTATTTCCCGAAAGTATATGACACCCAAAAAATATTTATACGTGCAGAGATTACGTGGGACAATCACTAATTAATTAATAATTAATAATTAATAATTAAAAGTGTACGAAATGTACACCACGGTTCATTGTCAAATGGGTCAGATCACATTTATGACTATGTTAGTTTATCCAACAATGCAAAATGTGTAAATATAATATTCAGACAACCATTGAACAGTGGTTTGGTTTTTAAAAATGGTTATGAGAAAAGTACCAAAACTAAAATTTATTTTATAGAAACAGTTTTGGGAATATGTCTAAATTAATTATTTTATGAAAATGGAAATGTAATGATAATTATCATATAATATCCGTTTCTTTAAGAAAATGTGTGTAGATTGTTATGTTATGAAAAAATCTCAAGAAAGTATATTTGGCAACTAATTATTGAAGATATTTAAAGTGACGCTTGTCATATATACTTTTGATGAATTTATGTAACTTTTGCATTGATATTATATATGAATCAAGTTATATTTTAATATGGATATATGATGTTACATCCAAATATAGTATGGGCTTTTATAATAGTACATATTTATTATATATAAACATTTATTTATCTAACTTTATTAAATTATCTGTTTATTTCTATTTCCAAAACCAATAAAAAATTATTTGTTCATTGTTTTTTATTTATTTAATTGGCTTATTTGCTTCTCCATATTGCTATCATATATATATATATATATCTGCGTGTGTGCATATATTTTCACTTTTTCTTTTTTAATTTTTCTTCAAAAAACTATGACTGATTTATCAACCATCTTTATAAGATTCGAAGGAAAAAAAATAACATCAAACTACCGATTTGTCCAGAATAATGCAATACATGTAGGCTGTAGCGTACAAAATTTGTAGTAATTATACAATAGATCAATTCCACTTGCATACGTTTTAGACTTTTAGTGTTCTATTAATAATTAAATGTGCTTTAATTAACTTAGGGCGCGTAACCCATTCTAATAAAATAATATATATATTAAAACTCAGTTTAAATTCACAATTTTGACAAAAATAGTTTTTTTTTTTAATTGTTAAATTAGATTGTGACGAGGAAGACAAGACAGCAAAGCGCCGACTGATTAATTAATTCAATAAAGAATGGAGAAATTATGTGGTGCATTGCACCATGCTGGACCAGGTCATTTAATTATTATTTAACAAATGCTGAGCTAGCTAGTTTTAGGTTAAGGATATGAAAGTGAGCGAATTTGTCTGGCAACGGCATTTGAGTGGTTCCAGACCTCCACTATTATTGTGTTGAATTGCGTGCAGTCTTTTCCCATCTCATTATGCTTCATTTTTCTTCTGCCCTTACGGCTTATCCAGCACCGAGGCATTCAATATGTCATGATATCCAAATTTGTCATTCGACGTAAAGGGTGTTTGGTTACGTTTATTGAAAACATCTTATAAATTTTTACATATTAAAAAATATTTTTTAAATTTATAAAATATTATTTTTTTAAAATAAATTTTTAAAATATTTGAATAAAATAAATTTTTTTAATTTATAAGATATTATTAATGATAATTTTATAATTAATATGATCAAAATTGAGTTAACTTGTTGAGAATTTCAAATTAAGTTAGACATTCTATATATACTTTAAAAAAAATCTTATAAAATCTTATTTTAAGAGCTCATAAGCTCTTTTTTTTAAAAAATTATTAAATACTTTTTCACATTTTATAGGCCCTCAAACATCTTATAAAATGTTTTGAAAGGCTTGTAAACTCATCCAAATACCCTCATAAAAGCTCACATTATGAAATAATTTTTTACCAACCAATGTTGGATAGAAAAGGATTTAGAATGCTTATTATAAATTAATGAATTTTGGATTTCGATTTTCGAAACATGTTCGTGTAGAGTAAGTATTCGAAATAAAAAACGAGTCATTAAATTTTTGTGGTTCCGTCAATTGATTTTTGTACTAATTATTAGTTAGGTCCATGATGAACTAGAGTCATTTTAAGTGGGTTTAGTAATTTATTAATTATATTGGTCTTTTATTAAATTTTTACTTTTATATTTTTAAGATTTTAATTAGGCATATTATCATTATATATAATAGTAAAAGGTTTTAATTCTTTGAGGATGCTATAATGGGCCAAAAAAAGAAGGAATAGTTTAAAAAGTAATTCAAATATCTTGATTTCTTTGATGTGATCCAGTGGAGAGTTTGGAAAAAAATACATGATCACTGTTCTTAAAAACAATATTAATGCCAAAAAGAATAATTTTATAGAGCACTAATTAAAAGTAAAAGAAAGTAATTTTGTACTATCACTGATAATCTATCTTTGTCTACAATCTCGTACAAGATCTTTTATATGACTAAGAACCCTACTAACTAGGGCTGTAACTGCCCATTAAACCTATAATTATTCACCTTCATCAAAATGGATCAGCATGGTGCCACGTGTGGCCTACGTTCCTTGTCTTTCGATTACATTGGTATGAAATTGCACTCTAAGCTTAGCTCGAGCAACTCAAACCTTCATCTCGGTTGTTTCTCCTGAACTCAATTCGGACAACTTAAACCTTCATCTTAGCTGTTTCTTCTAAACTTAGTTCGGTCAACTTAAACCCTCATCTTGGCTGTTTCTTCTGAACTCAGCTCGATCAACTTAAACCTTTATTTCGATTGTTTCTCTTGAACTCAGATTGGCCAGACCATTTAGGGTGATCAGGCTAAAATGGCTTTCCTATCGTAGCCTTTACGACTACTTTAGCT
This sequence comes from Jacaranda copaia, assembly GCA_014898725.1. Taxonomy (NCBI): domain Eukaryota; kingdom Viridiplantae; phylum Streptophyta; class Magnoliopsida; order Lamiales; family Bignoniaceae; genus Jacaranda; species Jacaranda copaia. The sequence goes on from JACGDI010005751.1 coordinate 769,846, forward strand.
TGGGTTGGGGGTACCAAGGAATAAACATCATTGCTTTGCCCTAACCCAGGTCTGCCAGTCTTATCTGCAGCATTAATTTGGTTGTTCTATCTCACATATCCCCAGAGATACGTGTACAGCCGAGTTTGAATTTGGGAATCCAAAAGACCTCTTTCATCTATAAAGGCCCTGTACATGTTAAGACATTTCCTTCCTTTGCCATTTCTACAAACCCTCCCTGCTTCTTTCTTTTCTTCTCAGCTTCCTCAGCGCACATGAGCAATTACTCTACCGTCTATGTAGCAGTCACCGTTGCGATTTGAAGGAAAACTCCACCCACCTTTCGCGTTTATAGGAAATGAGTTCTGATTTTTTTCTAATTCTTTCCTTCGCATTTTCAATTTTATTTCCTTGGATTTCTTAGAAAGCTCAAAATGTCGATTGAGTTGGTTGGGAAAGGTGACTCAGATGACTTAATTCTCAGTATCCCACTGAAGGTAATGAGGGAGACTGAGCAGGGAACGATTCAGGCGGGGTTACCTTATTATGAAATGTACTTTTCTAGGATAACTAAGCACAAGAGCCGTAGGCTGAGAGAGATCATAAGTATCCCAGAGAAGTACCATATAGTAGTGCCTAAATCTTCAGATCGGTTGCATTACGCCCCTCAGGATTTCTGTGCTTCTATGTAGAATAGCTATGCAGCGGGCTGTATTTTCCTTTGCCCGAGTTGTTTAGGTTAGTGTCTAGAGGCTTGGGCATTCTACTTAATTAATTCACCCCCAACTCCTTCAGGTTAATGACCAGCTTCATCATCCAATGTAGGCATTTGCAAGTAGAGCCTATGACTACCCTCTTTCATTCTCTTTTTTACCCTAAATCTTTAGATTTTGGGCTGTTTTACCTGACATCTTGGGAGGATGTGCGCTTCTTATCTAAATACCTCATCTTGATGAAACATTGGAAAAAGTATTACGTGTACATAGCGTTGCTTGAGCCGTGGGGCTTCCCCGAGAGATAGATAGAGCATATGTCCTCAGAGAGCTCGGCCAAGAGTAGGACATTCCCTTCAGGTTAGAAGTTTCTACTAGAAAGACTAAATAGTTGTTAGCTACAATTGACATACTTGGGAACACCAGGCTTCTTGTATCACTTTGCCTTGAGTCCTAAAGCCAAGGAGCTTCCCAAGCCTTTTAGTACTCATATTTTACCTTAAGACGAACGTTGCTTGGGTGATCTTGTATCTAACTTCTCCTTTTTTTTTTAGATAGGATTTCTACCAAAGCATTCCTATTGGCCACGGCGGCTGGCCAGCCAGGCAGACAAAAGAACAATTGACCTTCCAAACGATCCAGTGGAGCCAGCTCTTCCCGTAAGGCTCTAATCGAGCTATTTCCATGAAAACATCAAACCCTTTCTCCCCCAACTCTGGCGCCTAAAAGACTTGCACTTGATGAACCAGTCGATCTAGTTTCAACTGAGGAGAATATCCCAGAGGAGCTGAGCTCCTTGACTCTGCGTCGCAGCCGACCCAATACCTATCTCATGGTTGGCAGCTCAATCTTAATAGGCTCCATACACACCCTGGGCATGGACTTCTTGCAGAGAATCTTGATTATCTCAAATCGATAGCTAGCCAACGGAATGCCCTTCGACAGTCTCTACAATCAATTTACCTCATATCTTTCCAAGGTATGCTAATTCTAAAAGTTGAACTTTTACTTTTGTCGCTCTTCTTGATTTCTACTAACCCTTTTATTTTAAGTCGAGTATTCTTGCGGGGAGCGTTCTTGCTTGATGGGAAGGGGAACACCAACAACTGGAGATAAATAACCAGAGGTTAAAAGTCGAGCTGGATAAGCTTCATACTGAGATAAGCCAGTTCGCAAACTTGAGGCAACAACTTTCATTATTGTGAGCCAAACATGATGAGGTGGCTGGCAACTTAGCCAAGTCCGAGCTTGAGATATCTGAACTCATATCTCAGTAGGAAGAAATGCTGGATAAAGCTTAAGAGGAAGGCCATCGTGAGGGATGGGATACCTTCTTCGAGGTATTCCAATATATAGAGGAGTGGAGGAACTTCTTGGAAGCCAGCTAGAGATCATGTCTGAGCGAGTATCTAAAGAGCAATGATTTCAAGTAGATACTTATAAAAAAAGCTCTGAGATACTACCATCATTGCATCAATATCTGTGCAAATCAGCTAGAGGCTAGAGGAGGGCTACAAATGGGATAGCTGAATAAGAATGTAGATTAGATGTTTGGGCTGGAAACCCTTCCATCAGACTCAAAAGATGATGACGATCCTGCTGATGAAGTCAAAGATGGTCATGTTGAGCCCCAATCGACAGTTAAGCTGGGGTTAGAGATCGAGGCTTTAGGAGGGGCCGATGTATTCTCTAGAGCTGAGCCGTCGAACTAGGCTGCCACCCAGGCTACTACGTCGCCCCCTGAGCAGGCTAGCCCAAGCAATTGAGTATTTGTAACGACCTTTGCCCACCTGCTAGGGCTTATTTTTTTTTTTGGAACAAATGTAACCACATTACTTAATAGAAGAGGGATTTTTATAATCATTCACCCTTCAACTTTGCCGAGTCAACTTTAGTTTAGATCAGATAAGCTGATTTTTATTAGGCATTCACCAACTTTAGTTTAGATCAACCGAGCTAATTTTTGTTTGGCATTCGCCATCTTCAGTTTAGATCGGTTGGGCTAATTTTTATTTGGCATTCGCCATCTTTAGTTTAGATTGGCCGAGCTAATTTTGTTTGGCATTTGCCATCTTCAGTTTAGATCAACTGAGCTGATTTTATTTGGCATTCGCCATCTTTAGTTTAGATCGATCGAGCTAATTTTCTTTAGGCATTTGCGATCTTCAATTTAGATCAATGAATTGGAAAAACAAACATGACACCTTCAAGACTTAACAAGAGATTGGCTGATCCTGCCTAACTTGTGCTTACAAGAAATGGAAACTGACTGTCTAATTTTTGAGACAAAACTAAACATAGCGAGACAACCAATGTAAACCAAGAACAACAAAATAGATTCTAAAAGAAGTTACATGTAAAAACGTCACAAGTTCTGAATGTTCTACGAATGAGCTAGCGTCTTTCTCTCTACCATTTTCAGCTCATAAGCTCTTCCTTTCAGCACGGTGATCACTCTGTATGGCCTCTCCCAATTGGGTTCCAATTTTCCAACATTTTCCAGTACATTCACTCTTCTTAAGACCCAATCTCCCACTTGGAAACTACGAGGCTTGACCCTTTTGTTAAAGGCAGTTTGGATCCTTTGCTTGTACTTAGTCGATTTGAGGCAAGCGTTCTCCCTTTTTTTTCGATCATATCTAGAGAATCCTTAAGTAGCTCCTCATTCTCTTTGGGATTATATGCTAACACCCGATGTGATTCCAAACCTACCTCGACTAGAATAAGCATATCCACACCATAGACTATACTGAAAGGCATTTCCCCAGTTAACGCTTTCGGCGTAGTCCTGTGGGCCAATAATACTTCGGGAAGCTCATCTACCCAACCACCACCAACTTAGCTTAACCCTTTTTTCAAACTCCTCAAAAGATCGAGATTAATGACTTCAGTTTGCCCATTGGTTTGTGGGTGGGCTACGGTGTTAAAGTGTTGGTCAATTTTCATTTTCTTACGCTAGGCTTGCACCTTGGACCCTTGGGATTGCCTGCTATTATCTGAGATCAACTCCCTAGGGATGTTATACTTGCATACTATGTTCTTTCATAAGAATTTGAGCACCTTATTCTCCGTTATCTGAGTTAGAGGTTTTACTTCTACCCATTTATTGAAATAATCCATTGCAACCAATAAAAACTTTCTCTACCCGACTGCCGCGGGTAAAGGCCCCATAATATCCATTTTCCATTTTGTGAAGGGCAAAAGTACTCATTCCATGCATGGGCTCAGTGGGTATATGGCTGACCTGGGCGTGCCTTTGACACTTGTCACATTTCTTCACCAATTCTCTTGCATCGGCTCAGATAAAGGGCCAAAAGTACCCAGCTCAGATAGTTTTGGAGGCTAGTGCAGTCCCGCCTAAGTAATTTTTGTAGCATCCTTCATGAATTTCTCGCAGGATTTATTCCCCTTCCTGAGGGGACAGACAGCGTAGTAATGGTTGAGCAAACCCTTTCTTATACAATAGTCCATTTACCATGGTGAATCGCATTGCTTTTACCTGTAACTTATGATCAGCTGTCGGGTTGTCCCCTTGTAGATATTGCATGATAGGGATTCTCCAATCATGACCTTCTTCCACCATAAGGACTTCAGCTTTGAGACTTTCTTTCTCCAGCTTGTGGATTGTGACTCACCGGGTGTTGCACTTGCTAAAAGAGCTGGCTATCTTGGCCAAACAATCTACCTTACTATTCTCATCCTGAGGTATCTAGGTTATTTGGAGCTTGGCCAGCTCTTGTCGTAGCTTATCTATCAATTGCAGATATTTATTCATTCTGGCTTCTTTGGCCTCGTACTGTCCTTTATCTGCTTCGCCATTAATTGTGAATCAGTGAACACCTAGATGCGTCTAATGCCACTTTGTATGGCCATTTTAATCCCCCATTTCATGGCCTCATATTCTGCTTCATTGTTGGAGGCCTTAAAATGGAACTTTACTGCAAACTCCATCTCTTTACCTTCAGGATCAATAATAACAATTCCAGCTCCGCTTCCTTCATGTCCTGACAACCCATTCGCATACACCATCCACAAACCTTTATCCTCCTTTATAGATGCGTCTGCTATGAAGTCTGCCAGGGCTTGCACTTTTATGGTGTTTTTGGGGGTATAGCTAATCTCATATTCTCCCAACTCCACTAACCATTTGATTAGTCTTTCTGCCATGTCAGCCTTCCTAAGAGTTGGCTTCAATGGGTGGTTAGTTCACACAACTATAGGATGAGATAAAAAGCAAGGTCGTAACCTTCTTGCTGTGATCACCAATGCTAGTGCCATTTTCTCAATTTTTGGATATCTCAGCTCGGCAGCATGTAGGATCTTACTGATATAGTATACCGGCCTTTGTATTATTCTATCCTCCCTTACGAGTACCAAGCTCACTGCCTGCTTGGATGTTGCTAAATACAAATAGAGAGTTTCTCTTGAGGTGGGCTTTGTTAGCAAAGGGAGCTCTGCTAAGTAAGCTTTCAGCTCTTCAAATGCGTGTTGCACTGCTTCTCCCCATTCAAACTACTTCGCCTTCCGCAATATTCCAAAAAAAGGTAAACTTTTGTCAGATGATATGGATATGAATCTGCCCAGAGCAGTTATCCTTTCGGCCAATCTCTGGACCTTATTTACGATTCTTGGGGGGCTCATCTCCAAAATACCTTAAATTTTTTTCTGGGTTAGCTTCAATTCCCCTTTCTGTCACTAGATAGCCCAAAAACTTGCCTTTTTTAACTTCAAACGCGCACTTCTCTGGGTTCAACTTTATCCCATACTTGCGCAAAGTTTCAAAAGTCTCCTTCAAATCCTCAACATGTTCAACTCGGCTTGCACTTTTTACCAACATGTCATCAATGTATACTTCCATATTTCGACCAATCTGCTGCTTGAATATTCGATACACTAGCCTTTGATACGTGGCTCCTGTATTCTTTAGGCCAAAAGGCATGACTAGATAACAATAAGTTCCTTGGGATGTGATAAAGCTTACCCGCTTACGATTCTCTGAGCTGAGTGGAATTTGATGGTATCCCTACAAGGCATCCATTATGCTAAGGAGTTCACATCCAGAAGTAGAGTCCACCATCAGATTGATCCTGAGTAGCGAGTAGAAATCTTTCAGGTAGGCTTGTTCAAATCCCTGAAGTCTATGCACACTTTCCACTTGTGGGATTGCTTTGGCACCAACACCATGTTGGAGATACACTCAGGGAACTGGATTTCCACAATATGCCCTGCATCCAAGAGCTTTTCCACCTCCTCCTGGATTATGCGGTCTTTCTCAGGACCAAAATGCCTTTTTTTCTGCTTGATTAACCTGACGGTAGGTCCACATTAAGTTTGTGCTCGGCCACCTTTGGGTCTATACTTACAAGGTATTTGATAGAAAAAGAAAAAACATCCATATAATCCCTTAGTGTGGCAATTAGCTCTACCTTCAAGCTAGTTTCCAGGTAGAAACCTATACATGTGGTTCTATTGGGATCTCTTGGGACCAACTCTATTGATAGAAACTCTCCTTTTGGTTCAATTTTTTGCTGTTTTTCTGCACCTGGGGTGCGCTCGCGCCATTTCGCTTTTGCTTGCATCCTACCTCATTACTCTTGTGGCATCCCTTTCTCACTGCATTCATGTAGCACTTCTTAGAAGTATACTGATCTCCTACTACTTTTCCTACCAATCGCCTCACCGTATACTTCAACTTCATATGGTATGAGGAAGCTACTGCCTGGAAGAGCTATATCATGGGCCTGCCAAAAATCACATTATATAATGTGGGGGCATCGATGACTAAGAAATTTACCATGCATGTCTTCCAGTACATTCTCGTCCCCAAAGAAACTGGTAAAGAAATCCGTCCTTTGGGTTGAACTGCTTCTCTTGAAAATTCAAAGAGTGAAATTTCCATTCATTTGGACATAGTGTTTTCTAGATCCATTAGTTGGAAGGCATCATAAAAGAGGATATCTGTCGAGCTACCTCCATCAACAAAAATGTGGGCTACTTCATAGTTGGCTATCATTGTTGTAATAACCAAAGCATCCTGATGGGGTAGATGCAGTGTTTTCAGGTCCTCTAGCCCGAACTGGATAACTAAGATGTCATTAATGGTAAAAATGGATTCCACCTTCATATTTTTGTGCACCACAACCCTGCCTCATGCTCTCTTAGCTCAGTGAGTGTCTCCCTCAATCGGACCTCCCAAAATCATGTGAATCACTCCTCTGATAGCCCCATTTTTAACATCATTCTCCTCGTTGGGTTGTTGGATTTTTGGTTGTCCCTCCCAAATTTGTGTGGGGCGTTTATCTCTACCTTCAGCTCTAACTTTGAGTACAAATTCATTCAGTTGTCCATCCCGCACCAGTTGCTCCAACTCATTCTGCATGTGGTCACATTTTTTCATCTCATGTCCGTACTCATTGTGAAAGCGATAAAATCTATTAAACCTGAGCTATCTTGGTGGATCTCTATGGGAATGCGGCCATTGAAGTAGGTTAAGATGCTCAATAGCCTGCATTACTTATTCCTTAGGCATCCGCAGGGGGGTGTAGTGATCAAATTTTGGCCATAGCACAGACGAAACTTTCACTTGCTGCATGAGCGCAGCTCTAGGTCTCTCTCCTTACCTTGCTTTTTTATTGGCAAGATCTTCTTTCCTGTCCCTTCTCTTCTCTTTCAACTCCTTCTCCTTCGCCTTATAGTCTTCCTCCTCGTGAATGTACTTTTTTGCCCACCTTAAGAGCTCATCATAGCTTTTCCCTAGCTTTCTGCTCAAGGATCGAAAAAAAGGACCAGGTCATAGCCCTTGAGCGAAAGCACCACTTAATAATTCTTGAGTAGCCGAAGAAACCTCCAAGGCTATCGTAGTGAACTGCCTTACAAAACTTCTCAAGCTTTTCACTTCCCCTTGCCATAAGGAAAGTAAGCTCTGCGCGCTTCTCTTGTACTGTTTGTTACTAGTAAATTGGTGTAGGAATCTTTGTACGAATTCATCAAATGTATGAATAGACCGGGGTGGTAATTGCCCAAATCATCTTTGAGCAGCCCCTCCTAGGGTGGTAAGGAAAGTCTTGCACTTCACTCCATCTGAGAATTGGTATAGCATGGCCAAGTTCTCAAATTCGTACAAGTGATCAGCAGGGTCCGCAGTGCCCATGTACTTGGGCATATTGAAAGACTTGTGGTTTTTTGGGAATGGATCATTCAAAATGGCCTCGTCGAATGATGAGGCCTTAACTTCTTCTCTCATCCTTCCTTCGATCCTTTTCCTCATCTCTTCTATCTACCTACTCATTTCTTTCATTTTTGCTATCCACTTTGATTGAGACTTGTTCCTCCCATTCCTGTCATATCCGATTGAGATTTAACTTTTTGCCACTGCTTTCGCATCTGCTAAGTAGATGGGGCTCTTCATGTGAACCTCTTTAGGTATGTTTCGGGCACTCTCCTTTCTAGGTTCTTCCAGTGTTACTCCGGCTGGTGCAGCTGTGACCTCTTGTCCTTCTATGGCCAGCCCTGGATTACCCGGGAAAGGTGGCCTAGCTATAATCATACCTTGCGCAACTGCTCTCAACACCAAGGTAGCTCTAGGGCTCTGCACGGGGGCTACACATGCGAGCATGTGCACTACTAGAGTGGCCATCGCCCTTGCTGGAGGTATAGGGCTAACCAATCCCGAAAGGGGGCACAAGGGTAGGAGGCGATGGAATATTAGGTGCCATTCCCGACAGAAAAGGGATGACCATAGGGCCTAGTAGCATCGACAAAGGGGGTGTATGTATAATTCCAGCAGATTGGGTGGCAGCAATAATGCTAAATGTTGACCATAAGAAGTTGGCCAACTATTTTGTAGTCATTTGCCCCACCATCGGAGATATCGGGGCAACCCTTCCTTCAATGATTGCCAGTTGTGCCACCATAGCTGATGGCATGGCGGCTGTGGTTACAGGCATTGGCCCATTTTGTGACATCATCCTCATACCTGTCTCTCTGTTCTCTTCTGAATCACCCACTCTCATGTCTCAACTCCTAATCTCTTCCCATAGACGGCGCCAAATTGATGCTAAAAAGAATAATTTTATAGAGTACCAATTGAAAGTAAAAGAAAGTAATCTTATATTCTCACTGATAATTTATCTCTCTCTATAATCTCGTACAAGGTTTTTTATATGACTAAGAACCCCACTAACTAGGGTTGTAACTGCCCATTAAACCTATAATTATTCACCTTCATCAGAGTGGATCGGCATGGTGCCACGTGTGGCCCACATTCCTTGTCTTTCGGTTACATTGGTTTGAAACTGCACCTTGAGCTCAGCTCGGGCAACTCAAACCTTCATCTTGGCTATTTCTCCTGAACTTAGTTCAGACAACTTAAACCTTCATCTCGACTGTTTCTTCTGAACTTAGCTCAGTCAACTTAAACTTTCATTTCGGCTGTTTTTTTTTTAACTTAGCTCGATCAACTTAAACCTTCATCTCGGCTATTTCTCCTAAACTCAGATCGGTCAGACCATTTGGGGTGATCAGGCTAAAACGGCTTTCTCATTGTAGCCTTGGCGATTACTTTAGCTCAGGCTGAAGATACATACACATCAAATATATCATTTGGTGATAATTAAATTCATCATCAAATATGAAAAGCTTGTGTACTTTCTCCCAAATGCATGTGATAGAAAGTTTTGTTATCATGAAATTGCACTCCAAACAAATTAGTGGGGGAGTAATTATAAATTGACTTCTATCTCTTAAAAGACAAGAAAAGACTTGGATTATGAGATATTTTTTTGGTTAGTATATGCATACTAGAGGATTGGATTCTTAAGAAAAGATGTTTCCATGAATGAGAGTAGAGACTGACTAATAAAGTAACTTGAAGAGAGAGTTTTGTCCTTATAAAACTGCGATTCAAAAGGAGAGAGAGGAGAATAATTCATAAAGTGATTCAAGATATTCAATTCTTTTTATGCAGAATCAGACTTGAGATGATCCTTGTCATAATTGCTATTCTAATATTACTTTTGTGACTTTTTATTCTTTAAAAAATGTTCAACTAAAGATTGTCTTAATGCTCTCCCCATGATCACATAAGAGGCGAATTGACGTGCTCAATTTTTGTTGAAATCAAATATTTTGGCACCATACTATGCTAAAAGGAGAAATTTCTTCTACACAGAAGTCCCAAAAATAATTCAAATTGTGTTTGATATTTCTCCATAGTTTTTACCAATTATTTCTAAAATTTCACCAATGTTTGATGTTGATGCCTCAACACCCTTTAACCAAACTTTGACTTTATATGGCCATAAGGAATTATGAGAGTCCAATCAACTTTTGATACTAACACATCCCAAAACTTCCACTTTCTTTTCTTTTATCTCCCTTTTCTTTTTATTTCTTTCTTTCTTTTTTCCAATGTCATCATCATTGGCACACTAAATCAAATCAACGGTGGTAATTATGCAAATCACTTAATTAAGCCATAACTATAGTTTGAAATAATTCAGTCAAATCATAATTAAAGATATTTTCCAAATTTGAGCTACCACTTGGCCTTCTCATAGTCATCTCATTAAAAGATAAATTTTTCATGGTTTAAAATCATTTTTAGAGATAATTGGTTTTAGAGCTTCAATAAGAATCTACAAATAACATATTTTGATTGTGATCCTTTGTATATTTTTCACCGTCGCATAAAAGTATGCTTTTTTTATTGTTGAACAAGTAAATAGCCAGTAATCATAAAATAAATATGCATATTTATAAGAGAAATTCAACTATGGTTAAACAATTTAAATTCAATTCTTTAGAAAATCATGTCGAATGGCCAATTAACTCCAACAGCATTGCTCTCACATTTGTATGTATTAGTATGTGCCCGATGCGATGCATTGAAAATACTTCTAAAATTGAAATAATTTATTTTATAATAATACTTATTTTATTTTATATGATTAAAACATGAATTGTAATTATTTTTAGAATTTAATGAAAGAAAATTATGACTAATTAAATAAAATAATATAAATATTTCAATTAAAAATATTATGCTTGAAGATAATTTATACTTAAATAAGTTATAGAATATTAAGAATTGCTAGCTCTAAGTTTATAAATTATATAGAAATTTATAAAATATAAAATTTTTGAAAAATAAATAAAGAAAGTAAGAAAATAAAAATAGCACCGAATATTTTACTAAATACGACTTTTAATTATATATATTTATACTTATATATTTTGACATGATAAATAAGAAAATATTTTTTTTTTAAATACTAAGGCTTGTTGTATGATTTCTTAATAATTTGGAAGTTATTGTTACATTTTCTTGATATTTGAGAATTTTAAATATTAAATATTGTTTATTAGAGTAAATATATAACCTCTTTAATTTGTACTTTACCTATGAAAATAACTTATAAGCTAAAATATCTCTTAATATTCCATATAACTCTTATAAGCAAAATTTATTTATTTTTATTTATGTATGTAGGTATTTTATTTTATTTTTTTTAAATTACCAACTAACATATATTATGATCATGAATAATATAATAAGTAAACTTCTAATATTCAATTCAAAATAAAATATCAATATCTAATAAGTTTCTTTTATAAGTACATAAAAATGTAGGAGTAATTAAATGGATACTTACTTTTAATCAAACTTTTTTAATCCCATACCATTAGTCCATGTAAAAATAGTTTTATGAATTATTATAAGCAAAAATATTAAAATCAATGTATGCTATATAATTATAAAATAGAGTAATTAAATATATTAAAAATATAAAAATTAATACTATTTGCTATTTAAGTGGTCATTTATCAAGCTTTTGAAATATTTTAACTATGTCAACTATATATATGTCCCATATAAAATAGTTTATTTCAAATAATTGAAAATAAATTCTCCAATATTATTATATTGCTAAAAAACTAAAATAATTAAATTAATAATATAGAAATAAAGTTTAGAGTTTATAGTTGTTGTATAAAGCAACTATTTATATTTGAAACAAATTCTTCAATAAAATTATTATATTCTATATATATAGTTTTATCTAAAATTATTTTACATATCTAAAAAATATTGTTGTAAAAAAAAATAAATTTTAAAGACTTTGATAAATTGAGAACTTATATCAATTAATTTATAATGATTCATTTCTCAAACTCCTAACACTTTAACAAAGAAGTGATGATGTGATATTTTACATAAATATTTGTTATTCTCTTTCATAAGGAACAAATAAGTTGTAAAAAATTTTAAATAAGCCACGATATTAAGAGATAATTGTGATTGTTAAGTATTTTAATTTTACTTTTGAAGTATATTTAATATAAATTATGTAAAAGTTATATATCTATATATATGTATATATTTAAATTATAAGTTGTCTACAAAATAATTAATTTAATTAACAAATAAAATAATTTATTTGATCAAATGATTGAATATTTTTTATTTATTTAATAATTTTTTAGTTAGAAATAATTGAATATTCTATTACTTCAACTAAAAATAAAGTGATTATATCTATATAAATATTAATAATTTATTAAGTATAAAAAATTGATTGTTGTTTTGAAATAACTTAGTTATCAACTACTTTTTTTCAATAAATTAAGTCCTTTTGGATAAAAATGTATAACTAAATCAAAAAAAATCTAACTCTTTAAAGGAAAAAATAAGTTAAGATTTATTAGAGCTCACAGCTTTTAGATAATTTCATTACATCACATATTCATTTAATTTTTTATAATTAATATTATCAAAGTGAATATAAATTACTAAATATGAGATATATCAATTATGAAAAAGTATTTACTTAGCAATGAAATGTTGAATTTTAGCGATATATACATAATTTTGTATAAATAATCTTTTTATTGAAAAACAATAAAATGATTTTCTTATAAAATATTATAATAAGTAAAGATTCAACAAATCAAAATAAACTTATCAAAGCACATGATATTATATAAGAAAAATAAAAAGCTCTTTCTTATATGTAAATAATTAGAAATGGATAAATCAAGTGCTAATACTGAATATTTTATAGAAAAATATATAGTATTTCTTCAATCATTTTATAAGAAAATTGAAATAATTTTAATAACTTAATAAAATTATAATATTTTTAAATATTTCATAACATCACATTATTCGAAGTACATTAGTCAAACATAAAGTATATATAATTTTTTTATCTAGATAAATCGAGAGAGCAACAACTAAAATAAAAGTAAAATAAAAATTCAATATCAAAAATAAATTTTTATATGAACATACATAAAATATAATTAATTGAAACAAAAATTCATTGCATGCTAATGTCTTTAAGTAATATAAAAATTACAATCCTAAGTCGGCCATAAGAACTTTGATTTTAAATAAATATTGAGGAAATAATAAAGTAATAACATTGATAAAATATTTAAATATATTAGAAAAATATCTAATTAATTTAAAATAAAATAAAAATAAAACAAAAAATATATAAAAATGTGTTATCAAAAAAATATTAAAAGTTTTCTATGAAATGAACTTTAGATTAATTAAAAAGAAAAATATTATTATTTTATGCTAATTAGGGAAAAAGGTCCTACAACCAAAAGTACAGAATTGTACTACGAATGAAATAAAATGTAAAAAGAATAATTGTAAAATAACAAAATTTACATATAAAAAAAATATTTATCTATTAATCTTATGATAAATTAAATTTGTAATATAGAATTTTGTGAGAAGAGTACTTAATATGGTGCTTATAAACTATTTTTTAAATTATAAACTTATTTAGTGAGATAAAAATATGATAATAGATATTTTTTGAATTATCTTGTGATATAGAAATCTATATTGCAATTTTGGATAAACAAAACATGATATTTTAATTATAATAGATAAGTTGATCATATTAAACTAGAGTATAGAAGTAAATAAACAATTAATGAAATTTTTTTAATTAAATTAAAAAGGAAAAATTCCTAGAATTGGACATGTGGACAAAAGTGCACAATTAGATAAGCACAAAATTGTGCTATATATAATAGTACTAGCTTAAACCCCATGCTATGCACGGTATATTCACTTAACTAATAAATTAAAAAAATATATATGCAACTAATTTTTTGTGATTTCATAAATAAGTTACAAGTTTTCATATTCTATAAAAAAATTATTACTATTTTTAAAAGAAAACAATATTTCAAATAGATAAATAACAACATTTAACGTTATTTATTAAAACAAAAATAATAACATACATTAAATAAAATTGTTAATGTGAAGAGAGCAACATGCATAACATATGAGGGAATATATATCAGCACCTTATCTACTTCGAACTTTGTCTTGTAGAGGATCCACAACTTTTGTTTCAAGTTGTGATCTAATTCATCCGGGTCAAGTGGATCCACGAAAAAAATATAAATTGTAAAGTGTTTCAAAAATATTTCTTAGTAATAAAATTATTTTGGTCCAAAAAACTAAGATCTTTTATTAATTTGAATATTCTATATTAAATCAAGAAAATGTTTGGAAATATATAAAAAATATTGTCTAAGAAATTCTTCTTGCATACACAAAAAATTATAAGTACAGATAAAACTACAAAAATTATGTAACACATCAAAATAGAATATTTATAAAGAAGCTTGATCAAATAAAAAGGATTTATAATGAATACATAAAACTAAATTAATTAATCAAAATAAAAAAACAAATTAAGAAGTAATTCTTAAAACCAAGTAAACATGAAAAGTGAAAAACTGGTGCATATATGTATATGTATATATATATATATACTATACATACATTATTTACACATAGATAACTTGAAAATATTGAATTAATTTGATAAAAAAAATGTGAATGAAAACCACAGTAAAATAATGAAAATGAAAATAATAATAATTTCCAATATCAAAATTTAAAAAATACCTTTCAAACATGATATTTATGATACAAAACAAAGAAAAAAAATAAATATAAAATTAGAGAATATTGAAAAATTAACCCAACAAAAAGGAACTACAATAAATTACAAATTAAATCAAATTACTATAATTGAAGTGAGAGAGAGAGAGAGAGAGAGAGAGAGGAGAGAGAAGAGAGTTGCAACTTAAAGAAATATCTTACATATTTGATAAAGGTTCAAAACTCCCAACGGCAAAAGTAAATGTGAAAATAAAGAGAAAAAAGGAGCAACGTGGCTTGCAAGCAATTGAAAAGAAAAATACTTTCTAATCTTCTAGATTTATCAATGTTAATGTAGAGCATCTACTTACAATTCTACTGTAATATCTTTTATTACCAGCAAAATGTCTGTTCATTACACACACAAACATAAAGATTTAAATGATAATTGAGCAACAAATACATCTATAAATGATGTTACGCTTCTCATGCATATATTGGAAATGGATGAATGTAAAGATGGAAAAAAAATGAATGCTAATGGGAAATGGATGAATGTAAAGATGAAAAAAAAATGAATACTGATGGGATGTAATGAATGTTCACTTGAGAGAGTTTAGGGTGAAAGAGATCTTGTTAAGGTTTTATTTAAGAAGAAGAGAGGATAAAAAAACAATCATTTTTTGGAAGCAGAGACAAATAAGATATGATTTGCTTAATGCGATGAAATTTATAGAATAACTTTTTTGTAGGAGTACTTAATTTGGTGCTCACAAGACACCTTTTGAATTTTAAATTTATCCATTATGTGGCTTGTGGCTAGCAGCACAAGTTTTCCTTATTATGTGTAAAGTCAGGAGTTCGAATACGAATGGGTTCGTTATGTGCATAAAAATATACAGTTTGTATTTCAATTTACTTAATTTAATTTTAATAATAGGATAATATTATCTGGTTCAAAATAAAAATTCATCATCGTAAGTTCTCAAAAATAAAATAAAATTTATCCATTGAAATAAAAACTTATGATTACGGATATTTTGAATTATATGATGAAATAAAAATATATAATGCAATTTTTGGATAAATACAAAATCATACTTTAGTTATAATAGATAAGTTGATTACATTAAAAAAATCAAATTAACGACCAATAATATGTTTTAATTTAGTTAAAAAAACTTAAAAATTTAAAAATTTAAAAATTTAGAATTGGATCAACATTACACGATTACGGGTGTCACACTGTTATACTAAAAATGATAGTATAGATAAATGACATTTAGAGTTTAAATATTAACAGATTCTTACTGTGCATGTCTGTATTAAAAGAAAAAATAAAAAATAAAAGAACCTTTTTAAACAATCATTCAGCACAAGCTTAAGGATTCACCTTGTGGAGATCACAGCAACAAGGAAGTGCAGTGGGCCCAATTATGGTAACAAGAGCGGAACCATTTAGGTTGTTTCCATAAATCTAGTTAATTAACAGCGCACAATAGCATGCGAATGTTGATCGTATTAAAATGTAAAACATAATGTTACTCTGACATAACCCGCAAAAAAAATCTTGATTTGGTGTCTGATTCGATTTCTGATTTTATTTTGTGTTTTTGAAAGTGCTTCAGGTAACTTGGGCCGGGCAAGAAAGGCCCTTTTTGGGGTGCAACAGGTGCAGCTTCTGACCCATGAGTCGTGTTTGGCTATGCAAGGATAAATAATGAATTTCAAGCCAGGCTAATTATGACTTGACCTACTTGCACATAGGGATGGGTGTTTAGATCGAGTAATTTGAATACCGATCTGATTTAATTAGTGGATTTTATTTTTATTTTAAAAAAATTATGTGCAGGATATTTGATATTCGAACAAAATTTTGGATTCATGTCAAGTAGGAAGTCCTACCTGATCAAATAAGTCGGATACTTAACTTCAATTTATATATTTATTATTTATATATAAGTATAATATATATATATATATGTATATGTATATTATAGCCATCAGAAGCCAAAACTTCTTTTTTCCCTTTTTCCCTTTTTCCTTTTCTTATGTTTGTTTTTGGTCTTTTAAGTAATATTTATATTAATATCATTATTTAAAAAAATTATGTTGGGTATTCAAATCTGAACTAGTCAGGTACCCAACATATGTGGATACCTAAAATTTTGGATACACGATAAGTTTGGTTCAATGTAGGATAATCAAAATCACTATCGGACAAATTGAGAAGAATTATCAAAATTACCATATGACAAATTGGGTACTCAATCCAAACTGCCTGAATTCGAGCTATTCAATTTGAACGGGGATCCTACTTGCATTTAACAAATAATTGTGGAAGTGAGTGAGAATATTTTACTTATGACTCATGATGATGATGACGACGTTGGTGATAGCAAATGAATAATGAATTTTCTAAATAAATAAAATATAATATTGATATTTGTATGAGTTGAGATATTCCTATTATTCCATAAAAAATACATGCCATATGATGGTCATTTACCAATCATATACGAGCTATAACTTGTCCAAAAGAACACAGATCATTACATCTGTAGACATGTTGAGTTTTGGCTAATTGAAAAGTGATACATGTAAAATAATATGTTAAATATTAATTTAAAATTTTCATTTATTTTTTAAAATTTATTAAATTTAATTTTAAAAGATAAATAATTAATTTTAATTAATAATTTAATATTTATTTTATGCTCAAAGCTAATATTAACAAGTGTCAAAGATGGAGTGCCTTTATTTATGGACCAATCAAATCAAAGATATTAGATCTTATCCGTTGATATATATTAGTATTATCTTTTGATATTTGATATTATCAAATCAAAGATATCTGACATAATCTCTTGATATTTGATATTATCTTATTGAAGAGATGATCGTCAAAGGAGTTCAAGTCAATCTAGAAGTCTCTCATTAAGTGTCTATATAAAGAGGGTAACCAAAGCTCATTCGACACACAATACAAATTCCAGCAAGTGAGAGGAGCTTTGAAGGAGTCCAACAATTCTCTCAATTAAATTTAAGGAGATTCATGATGTTCAAGTCGTTTTTTACAGAGCTCATATATTTTGGCATTTAATTCGAGTTTAAGATGCAAAGCTCTCAAATTAGCGTTTTTTTTTTCTTTAAATCAAATTTAAGGAGATTTACAGCATTTAAGGCGTTTTTTATGGAGCTCATATATTTAGGCATTTGATTCGATATTAAGATGCAAAAGCCCTCGGATTGACGTTAGTTTTCTGCAAATCAAATTTAAGAAGATTCATGATGTTCTTTGCGGAGCTCATTAAAGTCAAAATCATATTTATAAGGGAATAATCAGATGATTAGATTATAAATTGAATCCACAGTTATTGATAAGTTTCAATTTTATTTTATTTGTATGATTTTTCTTATCTTATAATTTTAATTTTGTAGATAAAGAAATTTGCGCTTGCAAATTTTGGCACGCCCAGTGGAACAATTTCTACCTCTCATCTCTTTCCTTCATCAAGACTGAAGTATCATGGCCATCGATAAGACTACAGCGCTGCTTTAAATTCCTCAAGTACTGAAATAAAAAGTTTTGGTGTCATCACAAGAAGTATGTCCAAGAAATTGCAATCATCTTCGAAGGTGGCTCATTCGCTTTCTGTAGAAAAGGTACTTTTGCCGCATTTTATTGATATGAATAAAGATGGTAGAAACTCAAAGGAAGAATCTGCATCATCCATTCCCCACTCAACATCAAATTCTTTGAACATAGTGATGGTGATGGTGACAAGTGCTACAACCTCAGATGAACAAATTGCAAATTTGACTAGGGTCATTGAAGGACTCACAAAGCATATCCAAGAGCGAGACTTTCAAATCTCCAAGTTGATGAATAAAGTGGACAATCTTGATGCTAGCTATATGGTGGAGAAACAAATTAAGGCTCGGGACAAAAGCGAAACATCCACAAAGAAAGAGTCAGTAGAAAATGGAAAGACTGCAAATAAAGAACTACAAGTTTCCATTGATAGACTAGTTCCCATTAATCCATTGAAGGAGTTTGTCATGGAAACTATCAAATACAAGCTTGATGGAAGTTCTAAGTTGTCTATGACTTACTCAAAGCCATATACTCAAAGGATTGACAACTTGAAAATGCCAATTGGTTACCAATCCCTAAAGTCTTAGCAATTTAATGGCAAGGGCAACTCAAAGCAGCACATAGCTCATTTCATTGAGATTTGTAATAATGCTAGGACATGTGGAGATCATCTTGTCAAGCAATTTGTTCGATCATTAAAGGACGATGCTTTTGATTGGTATATTGACTTGGAGGCATGCTCCATTAATAGTTGGGGGCAACTTGAACAAGAGTTTCTCAATAATTTCTATAGCACTCAGAGAACAATTAGTATTATTGAATTCACCAATTCTCGCCAATGGAAAGAAGAACCTATCATTGACTACATCAATCGGTGGAGAAATTTGAGTTTTAATTACAAAGATTAATTGTTGGGGGCTCCAACAATTGAGATGTGTATTCAAGGAATGCATTGGAGTCTTTGTCATATACTTCAAGGAATTAAACCAAAAACTTCTGAAGTTTTGGCAACTTGCGCACATAATATTGAAATGAGCATGAATTTTGATGAACAAGAAGATTCAAGTGATGCCGATGATAATGAAGATGTTGGGGGCAATTAATTTTTATCTTCAAATTTCATATACTCCTTGATATGAGCATGAACTATCAATAATATTCCCAGATAGGAGCATACATTATCTAAAATTTTGAAGTCTCCATGTCTCCAAATCTATAGCTCAAGATTCCAAGTCTTCAAATTCAAGACTCAAATCTTCAAGTTTTCAAATTCAAACTCAAATCTTCAAGTCTCTAAAATTCACAACTCAAGTTTCCAAAACTTCAAGTCAAGACTCAACTTTCCAACACTTCAAGTCCAAGACTCAAATTTTTAAGTCTCCAAATCAAATATTTAAATCTTCAAGTCCAAAGCTCAAGTCTTCAAATTCCAAATGCTCATTGATAAGAGTTGAAACTATCAATTAGGCTCCTAGATACGAGCATAAACTATCTAAATATTCAAAGTGTCCACATGTGCTCCTTGATAAGAGCTTAAACTATCAATAAGGCTCATAGATACGAGCATAAACTATCTAAATATTCAAATTCTCCCATATACTCTTTGATAAGAATGTAAACTGTCTATTAAATCAAACTCAAGTAAATTCCTTGACATAAGTATAAACTATTAATCAAATTCAAGTGGACTCCTCGAGACAAGTATAAAATGTCTATTTAAGTTAAATATGTTCCTTGACAGATGAGCCTAAATTGCATGTTATTCTTAGCTCGTATGAGTATAAACTGTGTACGACGCTCTCATCAAAAGGATATTTACTTTAAATTATGTTTTACTTGACCTTTTTATTAGGTACCATAGCTTGGGGGAATGCTTCAAGAATGTTCATATTGCATACACATGTGAAAAATGGAAAGAAAAGGAAAAATTATCAAATATTTCATACCTTGCCTCTTTTGTGGATTATCGACACATCTTTCACCAAGTCTTGAAATGGGAGTATTCGTAAACATGTTAATTTTTGGCCATTTGAAAAGTAACGTGTGTAAAATAATACGCTAGATTTTAATTTAAAATTTCTATTTATTTCTTGAAATTTATTAAATTTAATTTCAAAAGATAAATAAATAATTTTAATTAATGATTTAGCATTTATTTTATAGTCAAATCAAATATTGACAAGTGTCAAAGATAGAATGTCTATATCTATAGACCAATCAAATCAAAAATAGTTGATCTTATCTCTTGATATTATTATTATATTTTGATGTTTGATATTATCAAATTAAAGATATCTAATATTATCTCTTGATATTTGATATTGTCTTATCGAAAAGATGATCGTCGAAGGAGTTCAAGTTAATCTAGGACTCCAGTAATTCTTTCAATTAAATTTAGGAAAATCCATGATGTTTAAGGTATTTTTTGCGGAGCTCATATATTTTGGTATTTGATTCAAGATTAAGATGCAAAACCTTCAAATTAGCGTTATTTTTCTTCAAATCAAATTTAAGGAGATCTACGGCGTTCTTCATGGAGCTCGTATATTTTGGTGTTTAATTCGAGATTAAGGTGCAAAGTCCTCGAATTAATGCTATTTTTTTTCAAATCAAATTTAAGGAGATCTACAACATTCAAGGCATTCTTTGTAGAGCTTGTTAAATTCAAAATTATATTTGAAAGGGAAGAATGAGAGGATTAGATTAGAAATTGAATCTACACGTATTGATAAGTTTTAATTTTATTTTATTTCTATGATTTTTCTTGTCTTGTAATTTTAATTTTACAGATAAAGAAATTTGCGCTTACAATATGCTTAGAAGTTCCTTACATACAAGTTGAAATGATCATTTTAAAATTTCTTGAAAAAAAAAATTGTTTAATCCCACTATAATTTGTATGAAATTCTTGACTTTTGAAGAAGCTTATAAACAAATAAGTTTTACTTTTTCTTTTTTCACAAATCTTTATTAGCATAAGGTAAATTTTATATATGATTTTTTTTCCACAACTTTTTATACGCAAATACAATGTAGAGCTTCGTTCTTCTTTAATATTCTTCATTCCATACTGTATCAATCGGCCAATCTTTTCCCTTCCTCGACAGACACTGGCAACTAGCATTTCTCAAGCTTGTTATAAATTAGTTTTGAGTATTAAATTTAGAAAATAGTTGGACACGCAATTTAAAATTAAGCGTTATTGTAATTGAGGAGGAGACAAAATTTAATATTTTTTTTCATGCGCCTTCCCGTTCGTTCAGCCAAATTCTTTCGTACATAGTAAAACACAAATTTAAATTGTATTCTGTTTCAATAGAGCAAAATTTCTATGGCACTTTTAAATTCGACACTCAATTTTATGAGCCTAAGAACAAAAGTTTCAATTTAAATTTCATAGCTATTTTTCTTTGAATGGCATAGTTTACACCATAATTGCAAATTCCTATAATATGCTAGATTATATGATCCAGCTCACACTGGAAGAGCTACTTTAATCATTTCATTTAAGTTTATTATTTCGAGTAATATCAAACATAACATAAGATATAATTATTATTTATTTAGAATATGTTGTAAAAATCAATTTTTTAATACAGATTTAAGTGGTTCCCACCTTAAAATTTTCGAAATTTTGACAAATATGTTCCACCGGATAAGGCTCCAGATCATGGGTTGGTTGCACAAGACTGCCGTGCACCCCATTCATAAGTCAAAGGATATCATCAAAAAAGCTGTCCACGTGGCAATAAATTAACTACTTATCCGTAAGGTGGGCCAGTGCTTAGCTCTGGGCTTTGGCAGTTAGCACAATAAAATTATTATTATTAAAATTTTAAAATTATATATATATTGCATAAAAAGACAACACGTGGATTTTTCATTTTTGTACTTTTGACCCACGAAGGCTTGTGAAAATTGGATTCATGGGCCTCGCGTGCTCTCACTGAAAAGGGTATATCATTTGGTTTGTATATGAATTGTTGCCAGGCAAGGTTGCTCATGTCCTTGCTCTAATGGAAATTTGTCTATGATAATAAATAAAATGTGCAGCCTTAATAGTAATATTGTAGGTTTTATTTTATTTATTTATTTATATTTTTTTAGAATTTTGAAATGATATAATTGATTGAATTTAAAAAAAAATTCAAAATATATCCATTAAATATCAATTTAAAACAACAATCAAACTCAATTCAAACTTAAAACATAAAACAGTTCAAGCTCGATTCGACTTTGCACCCTAGCTAAAATCAAGGAAATAAGTGATTCTACTAAACATCTAACAAACAAAATTAGGAAATAATAAAAAAGTAATATTTTTTTGAGCGAAAAGGCTGTATTTATTAGGATAACACATATTAATTTACAACAAATTATAAGTTATTATCAATGGTCCATAAGTATCAATTATTGATAATTATTATCGCAGAAATAAATAAATATTCATAGGTTTGATGAAGTCAAAATTTTAGGACTTCAACTTTGTCACTTCAATCAATTTCATTTAGTAGAATAAATTTAAGAAATTGAATATGAGAAAGTTACAATAAGTATTGCTCGGTTGTTTATTAGTAGATAATGGCTAATGATAAGAATTTTTTTTTTAATAAAGCTCTATAAAAGCAAATTGCACAACTATGAATGAATTAAATTTATTCTTGTTGTGTATTAAATACCCTTGGTATTATTAATGCTAGAGATGAAATTTCACGTGTTTGGTATAGTTTAATATAGCAACTTGGATATTAAAATAAAGGTAATTGATATTAGAGATTAGGAGTTCGAATCTAAATAGATTTATAATATGTGTAAATAAAAATATAATAACTTCTAGTAATTTATTTACATAACTTATACCATATAAAAAATATACATTTTAGATACCTAAAATGACGAATACATAGTGTTATGTTAAATTTTAAACTATTAATTAAACCATGAATATTCAATTTTCAAAAATATATTTTTCACTCGTTACAAAACAACACAAATGTAATAGAAAAGTTCATGAAATGTAGAGGCGATTATATTTTACTTTTTAAATTTTTGACATAAGCATTGTTCACCTTATATGGAGTTGTATTAGTCAATAATTAATGTTACATATTATTCAGTGCGATTATTATTATTATTACACTATTATTGTTTATATTATATTAAATTAGTATTTTATTATTTATTGATTTAATTATGCATATATTGAAATTTGTATAATAATTTATTTATATAATAATTTTTACCCTTATCATAAAAATATTAATAATTTTATTAATCATAACTTTATTTATCATCAAAATATCGATTGCGTATAATAAAAATTATTGTTAAATAAATTAATATCCATTACTTGAAATAATAAATTCTTTACATAATTCGAATTTGTAAATTCCATTTTCCCAAGATCCATCGGGATAGATATGAACTATAATTGGATAGAACCTATGATCATAACAAACTCACTCACAGTGGTGAAATTATTCCAAATCTTTTTACGTTCACATCCCCACTTCCGCTCCCACAAGTTCTATATAGTTGCTCTGTTTTCCTCTGTTCGCATTTTACACCCAAGGAATAAAAAAGGGGAAATTAAGAAGGCAAAATTAAAGAGAATGTCAACAGAAGAAGTGTACATTGGTTCCATCGATCAAGGCACAACCAGCACAAGATTCTTCATATATG
>JACGDI010005751.1:801363-825456 GCA_014898725.1 Jacaranda copaia
ATTACCAAAGTGAATATAAATTACTAAATATGAAATATACCAATTGTGAGAAAGTATATACTCAGCAATGAAATTTTGATTTTTAGTTGTATATACATAATTTTTTATGAACAATTTATTTATCAAAGAGAAATAAAATGGTTTTCTTATAAAAATATTAAAATGAGTAAATATTCAACAAACCAAAATAAATTTATCAAAGCACATGATATTATATGCAAAAAATTAAAAAAAAAATTATTTCTTATGTGCACATAATTGAAAATGGGTAAATCAAGTGCTAATAAATTTAATGAATATCTTATAGAAAAATATATAGCATTTTTTCTTTCATTTGGTAAAAAAAAAAAAGTGAAATAATTTCAACAACTTAATAAAATTATAATATTTTTAAATATTTAATAACATCATATTATTTGAGGTGCATTACTCAAATATGAAGTGCACATAATTTTTTTTATCTAGATAAATCGATCGAGAGAGTTGTAACTAAAATAATAGTAAAATAAAAATTAAATATCAAAGGTAAATTCTTGTATCAATATACAGAAATATTTGAAAATAGTATTGAAAATAAATGCATAAAATATAATTAATTGAAATAAAAAAGTATTGCATGCCAATTTTTTAAGCAATATAAAATTACAATCCTAAGCGGATCATAAAATTTTAAATTTTAAATAAATATTGAGGAAAAAAATAAAATAATAATATTGATAAAATATTAAAATATATTAGAAAAGTATCTTATTAATTTAAAATAAAAACAAAACAAAAATGTATAATAAAAAAATATTAAAAATTTTATACAAAATGAACTTTAAAAGAAAAAATATTATTATATTATGCTAATTGGGGAAAGAGGCCCTACAACTAAAAATATAGAACTATACCACGAATAATATGGAAATAAAATGTAAAATAATAATTGTGGAATAGCAAAATTTACATATAAAGTAAATAAAATATTTATGTATTAATGTTGTGATAAGTTAAATTTGTAAGATAGAATTTTGTAGTAAGAGTACTTAATATGGTGCTTGTAAAATATTTTTAAAACTATAAACTTATTTAGTGAGATAAAAATATGGTACTAGAAATTTTTTGAATTATCTTATGAGATAGAAATCTATATTGCAATTATTGATAAACACAACATGATATTTTAGTTATAATAGATAAGTTGATCTTATTAAAATAAAATATAAAAGCAAATAAATAACCAATAAAAATTTTTCAATTAAATTAAACCTCAAAATTATAATAATAATAATTTGCCATTTGGCAAAAATTGCACAATTAGAATCAAAGTTGCATAACTGTGGGTCCCACACCGTTGTGTTATATATAATAATATAGATAGTATAAATAGGTAGATATATTTTGAATTTCAAATGAAATAAAATTAGAGATAATAATCAACTCCTAATAAATTTTTTTTAATTGAATTAAAATATTCAAAATTCTAAAAATTTGTGATTTGGCTAAAATTGTACAATTAGAATAAAAAATATATAATTGTGGGTCATATTAAAGCTGGAGATGTACAAAATCTGGCAATCTCTTCTCATGAACTGGAGTTCTCATCATGCTTATATTCCAAGCAGTAGCTGACTGAGGATTACTTAACATGAGGGGCTCTTCATTAGAGATTTCCAATTCATCCAACACACTTTTTGTGGAGCAATATGTACTAAGATATGATTTCCATTCATCAGGACTTTCAATATATTTAGCAAGTCAATAAGTGGATCACACACCAATGTAATGTTGGCAATACTCAGATGATAACTTAGATTATTACATATGTATATAATAATAATAATAATAATATTAGAGTCGACTTCAAAATGCTAACTAACTTTCTATACACGTGTTCTATATATATTTACTTATTTATGTAAATAAGAATATTATATATACACTTAATTAGGTCATATATATAAAAAAATTGTGTGCATCTTCCTTGCAATTAGTATTATGCTTTATCTTTGTAATCAAGTCAATCTAGCTAGCCAGCCAGCCAGCCAGCTTGAGTCCACTAAACAACCATAATTTAGTCACTTTGGGGCAAAGATAAACATTAATCAAGACATATTTTCCTTATTCCCAAAGTAGAAGTCATCCCACAACAACATGGAAGCTTCATTCTTGGTTTTCATGACTTCAATTAATTATATTAAAATGGTTGGTTTGAGAATATAAAAATATTTAGTGGGATGTTTATAGTTAGTTAATTGTCCATAGACAAATACAACAAACCTAATCAAAGTCTAGAATGTCATAATAGTGTCCTTGGCACCAAAAACGTGAATGATTGATTGAGTGTTCCCTTGACATTCTATGAGTAATTTTTGACTACTGGAAAAAGACGGGATGGGTGACTTTTGGGGGGAGGCCGCTTTGACAAGCGCGCTGTGAATTAATTATTTTAATTTATGCTTTGTAATCATAAAAAAAAAGATAAGTAAGTGATGATATAAAAATTATTATAATTCATAATTAATGACGTACCTACGATGATAATTTAGTGCAATAAAAATCTTGTCATAAATTATAATGATATTTTTATTATTACTATATTGTCATCATAGAGATGCTGTTAAATATTAATGGCGATAATTTAAAATATTAATCTTTGTTACTAATAAGTCATATTGTAATAAAATAAATATTATTTTTATTTAATACATATTATTAGTGACAATTTTATTATTGCTTCTTATTATTTTGTCATTAATATAATATTTTTTTTGCAGTGATATTTTATGAATTCAGACATATGATTTTTGATTTAATACAATTAATATGTATTCATGAAATAGAATAAAATATAAAATATTAATTGAATGGATGACTAAAACGATGGAAAAGAAATAGTAATTAAATATGCGAAATAAAATAAAATATAGAATATTAATTATAATAG
Source organism: Jacaranda copaia (assembly GCA_014898725.1). Classification (NCBI taxonomy): domain Eukaryota; kingdom Viridiplantae; phylum Streptophyta; class Magnoliopsida; order Lamiales; family Bignoniaceae; genus Jacaranda; species Jacaranda copaia. The sequence continues at coordinate 804,293 of JACGDI010005751.1, forward strand.
ACAACTGAGAGGATGGGGAAGGTATAGTAGGCCGACCCGCGGACTTTTATCGGCGGACAATTATTCTGTTTTTATTTCATAATTGAGGTCTTGAAAATGAGGCAATTCAACAGTCGAATTGGGTGCGTTCCATTGCATTTATAGCTGGCTATTGGATTATAGAAATTATAGTATATATGTTTTACCCTTTTGTTATCTTAATTAATTCAATGGTGATAAATGAATTAAGTATACATACACACACACACATATATATATGTTGGATGTATTTATTAAATAATCACTTAAAAACTTCAATTTGTCTCCTTTTTTAGCTAAACGTTCAGAAATTAAGTTCATTTTTTAAATTGTTTCATACGGTTTTAGTCACGAGAATTTACGCACATTCGTGTTAGCTAGGACCAATTTGGCTTATGGTGTGGTTTTTCTTGTAGATAATTAGGTCAACCATCAAGGTTAAGTCACACTAAAAATATAGGTAAATAGAATGACTAGAATTAAGAGAATTTTTTATGTAAATATTAGAGTTTGTATCGTGAATAAATTTTAAATGTTCAAAATAAACAGTATGAATGGAGTATTTATAAGAGTTGATTATCAAAATTACAAAAAAAAAAAAAATGGTTCTAGTGTGGTTGGTTGGTAACAAGTTTTAAGATGGATTGAATTCTGTTGTAGGCTTGAATGACTGTTTTATGATTTTGAGCTTTTTATGAATATATTAATTAATTCAATTCCATCTCAATTTAAATATTTATAAAGGAAATTAACCTTTCACTATTTTTTCAATTATACTATGTAAATGAATTTCAACCAAGTCTCTATTGCATTAACAGTGAAAACAGAGCATTGACTTTTCAACAACTTATGCACTTAAGAAAGGTGCACTTGATGAGAAACTAAAAGCACTATTGGAGTCTCATTTTCATCATGATCGCATAGCTTAGCATATTGTTTGTTTAGCTAAATTTGGCATCACAAGCATCCAACTTCTTGCTATTAATCAATCAAATGGTCTCAAGATGAAATGAAAGAACTTCTTCATTTCTTTTTAAATATGAGAAACTATTAGAATATGGTCACATATTTGCTGATTTTGTATTTATTCCTCTAGTATTGAATTAAGGGAAGGAACGTGCGATTTAATCTTGCTTACATGAATATTTTTGTGATATGATGCTTATGTATCTTATGTGAAAGAGATAAAAGCTAAATTTCACTTCCATCGTTTTATGTGTTGGACAAATTTTTAAACGCCGCATGTATTCATCTCTTATTATAATTAGATTACTTTATCATATATTATTTATCAATGTTTTCATAAGAAATTAACATGTAGCAAAATTTGTAGTTGCATATACCTATTTAGTAGAATTCAAACTCAGGACTTACAATTATAGATTATTGCCGTATTAATATGTAGCACTCGAATGATTTGTTTAGTTCAAAAATAATTTTTTTTTCTATTGATCTCAGCTTAGTCTTAATTATTTGGTTAATTACATGATACAAGTGTACAACACTTTTTAGCCAAGTGCATTAAAGTTTTTAAAAATAGATTTGGATGCACATATATAAATTAACCTAAACTAGAAGTTTGACGTGCCATTAAGATAAATTGGTAATTTTTTCCTTTTATTTTAATATTAAATTAAAAAAATGAATGTTTTAAATTTCAATTTGATATTCACCTTCAGCTCTTCTAAAAAAATACGAAATTATATTTTATGAAAAACGAAAAGAGTGTAATCAAAGTTCTTGAGGTCACAAAACATAAAAGAAAGTGAAAGAAAAACTAAAAATAAAAGAAAAATATGCTTCACATGAGTCCAATAACAAACCAAGATGGAAGGCCAAGTAATGCAACTAAAACAAAACAAGAGCACCACTTTTTCCTCCTTTTGTCAAAGTTCATTTTGCCCACGCAAACTAAGGGAGAAAGAAAAGTGGTTACATTTAATATTCTCCGGAGAGTGAAATTGTGAAAAAGATATTCCCCCTATTGTCCACCCACTCAAAGGGAAAATTCATACGAAGGAAACAAGAAATACACTTTTAAGTCCACTCCTTTTTAATCGTTTCAAAATCTATATTGACCCCATTGTCTTTTTAAAATAAAATTGATTAGAACACAACTACACAAGCAATAAAATTTCACGTATTTTAAACAATTTATCTTCAGACTTCAAAGAGAATTTTAAATAACTTGAAAATTGAGCAAAATGTAATTTTGTTCTGGGAAAAATGATTAAAACAATTGAATTTGATAGATATTTAAATAACACAACAATAATGTAGGTCATGCAAACTCAATGAGTTGTTTTGATCTCATTGACTCTAAAAATAGAAAATTTGATCAAAAAGTTTGATGACATATGAGCAAGCGTGTAGGAGGAGATGTGGTTCAAAGCACAACTATAAAAAATAACTAAAAAATAAATAAACATCATGAATAATAGAAAAAATCTAATAAAATACATATTGAGAGTGGGAAAAACAATAGAATTTTGCAATGAATGACGACCTTTTACAATATGAAAAGTTGGCCTATCTGAAAGAATGATTTGAGTATAGGTAGATTAATTTAATCTCATCCCAAATGGAAAAGTATGATTGTTTTAAGTTTCATTCACAATTCATATACTTAGATCACTTCTATATGAACTCATGCCAATCCAAGCACTTCTAAAACACCATTTTTCTAACTTTCTTTCGAAGCCAATGTCTCCTGAACTATACAGAACTAATTGGAATAGGATTGTAAAAGTAAAAAATATGAGAAAATAAAATTTAAATACAAAAAAGGTCGCAAAAAGACCCATTGGGCTTATGCCACACCTTAGCGCACGTAACTTGTGCTGGGGTACGGGCGCCAAGGAATTTTAGATGCAAGTCTAGCAACTGCTTGCATTCCAGCATAGCGCGGAACTTGCTTGTGCACTAGGGCGCACAAGGCCTACCCCCTGCTTGCAGCTTATTGTAACAGCGCTGTCACATGTCGTTTTCACTGAGTTTCATTATTTTTTATTGTTTCTTCATTAATTATGTTTGAATTTCAAGATACACTCAATAATAAAATTATTGTCAATATGAAAATTTTCTTATATAAATCTAACGTTAAAATCACAAATTTTTAAAAGAATACTAATTCAAAAAATTCAAATAAAATTTATTATTTAAACATTTTCACATCCCACATCCATGAAAATGACATAAATTCGAAATTTATAAAAGTAAAAAAAAAACAGTTTGAATTAATATCCTTTTCAAGAAAAACCAACATAAAGGCATCCCATACGCCTTTCTTTCCACCCCCTTTTGCATCTTTTCTTTCATTTTTACATTTCTTTGGAAAAATTTCTCTCAACACTCCGATGGCTTCTTCTTCTTCTTCTTCTTTTCCCAATAATTCTTCCAACCCTCCATTTCCACCCACATTCCATCCCTTCCCAAACGGGTTCGACTCGAACTCCGTTCCAAACACCACCTTCGTCCAAGCCGACCCGTCAACTTTCCGGGCTGTCGTCCAAAAGCTAACCGGCGCAGCCCCGGAAAAACTCTCTGCAAAACCTAACTCCGGTGAGATGGGTCACCGGAGACCCGCCTTCAAGCTTCACGAGAGAAGACCAACTGCAAGAAAGCTGGAGATCAAGCTCAACAGCAATGGCGGCGGCGCCACCAGTAACACCGCATTACAACATTCTCCTTCTTACCATAGGAGTTTTCGCGGAGAGAATACGGTTATGGCTTCACCGGTTTCAACGTTGGACTATCTGGCGGCGCGTGGGAGCCCCAGAACTCCGAGGTCTCCTATGGAGGAAGAAGAGAGAGCTATTGCTGAAAAGGGTTTTTACTTTCACCCGAGCTCGTTTAACACTCCGAGAGGATCCGACCCCCCGGAGCTCCTGCCTCTGTTTCCAATCCATTCACCTAGAGACAATTATCAATCGTCATCTTAAATTTTTGTCCAAAAATATTACTTGTTATTGATTTTTGACTATTTACTTGGATTATTTAAACCTTCGTACATCATGACGAGCATGTAATTTTTGTATGTACCTTTGGTTATAGAAGTACTTATATTTTACTCCTTAATTAACTTCTCAATCTATCTATTTATTTATTTCTATATGCATATACACATCTAAAATTCGAATTCGAACTATGTGTGAACGAGATTATTAAATTAATTAACCAACAACCTGATTTATTAAACTTTCTACATGCAGGTATAATGTTTTCATGTTTTTCAGTTTGTTGATGAGAGTTGGTAGCGATCATGCTTAATTTAAGTGCAAAATTCATTTAGGCCTACGTAATTTATTGGCAAAAAATAACTAAACTACAGTATTCTTTTGGGGCTTTGATCCATAATTTATTCATTGTAAAATCTTAAAATATCAGTAATTAGTAATGCGTGACATCTCAATATTGATTAGGTAAATTCATTTCTTGAGTCATTTTGCAATAAAACTTTGTTAATCAATAATAATGTAAAATTATATGTACGAACTATCTCGATAAATTTTTTTATTTATATATAAAGTATTAACATTTGAATATTAATAAAAAGAATTACTTCGTTACATTGTGGTGAAAAAAAGTCAATTTTAACTACATGCTATAGTCTTCTTCAGATAGTACTCAAATATAGCCACAAACTCACAAATATGCTTCATTACTATTGATTAGATTTTGTTCAATCAGTTGAGCCTAAAATTTTAGATATCTATAAACATGGGATCTTCAACTTTGATTTGATCAAACACATTAGTATTTGCATTACTCTTTTTATAAAAATCAATGCTCTATTATAAGAAAATACAATAACAATGTGTATCAATAAGAATATTATTTTTTAGAAGTGAATCCCCATATATGACAGGGCAAGAGCTCTGCTTAGCTTAGTTAGTTAAAAATGCAACATTTTATGTGTTAAAACGTACGTAATCATTAATGCATATCAGGATAAGAAAGAATCTAAGTCCAAACAGCAAACGACTGGGAAAATAGTTCATAAATTTTTTCCAAAGAATGATTCTCTAAACAAAAGTGAGTGAGGTGTGTGAATGAATTCTTAGTTGGTCCAAAAGGGTTTCAAGAAGTCAAGATCTTTAGCAACATATTGTGTTCTTTTTTGTTACGGCAAACATTGTTGACTTATGAATGCCATGTGGGGGTGGGGAAAAGGGCATTTTGAAATGACAAAGACTTCTCTTATTAAAAAAAAAAAAAGCAAAAGAAAGAAAGAAAAAAAGGGGGACAAAGTCTTGGGAGAAATTGCATCGCTTTGAAGTTAGATGACAAGCAGCTCTTTACAAGAAAAGGACAGTAATTGGGTCTTGAAATTCGTCTTAGATTGCGACCGTCGTCATCAAAATGTCTTATTTAATTCAGGACTTTGGGTTTCTCTTTTCATTCTTTCCTTTCTTTTATTTCTTTCCTTCTTTCTTTCTTTCTTTCTTTCTTTAAAATTCTTTTGTCGAATTTGATGAAGACAAACTCACATCAAATGAATATGAATTTCTTCTCAATAATTCTATTCAACTGACCTACAATTTCTATTGATAAATGTAATTTATAAATTATTTATGATTTATACAAATCAACTATAATGTTTCGTATCTAAGTAAGTCCATTAGTACAATTTTCAAACTTGCTTAAAAAAATTTTTAGCTTGAAATTGTATTTGAACTTGATTTGATTATTAAGTATATTGAGTTGAATTGAATTTGTTTTAATCAATCATGAGCTTGAGTTCAAGCATTTTGGTAGTTTTATAAGTATTTAATCATAATCTGATTAATCGATTTGAGCTCCCAATTTTATTAAATGGGAAAATTCAAACTTGACTTGTTATACCTAACGAACTGAACTCAAACGAGCTTGTGACGATTAAGTTTACGTCGGATATCTCATAATTTAGTTTGTTCTTAAACCTTGACAATGAATACTTGTATTCATCACATATCTACAAAACTCTCTTCAAGTGGATGACTGTGAAATGTGTTCCATGTGGTGCATGTTTTATTGGCTTGCGTCGCGTAAAACTTTCCTCAATAGTGCTCTCCTCTTCGCAATACATTACAATAGTTGCTTTCACTTCCTTCTTTGACAGCTAAATGCCTGCTTGAATAAGCACTAAAGCAAGATTTACTTTGTTCAGGTCACAAAGCGTGTGCTAAATACGAAGCACGACTTTGACCTTCATCACTCTGGATTGTTTTTTTTCATTCTCCCACTCACATTGATGTTCACTAGCCTACCAATAGCTGAACATAAGCTCAAGAAACAGAAGTAAAAATTGGGCAGAAAAACTCAAACTTGAAATTGAAATTCAAGAGTGCATTTTGGATCATCGATTTCAATTGGTGTTCCATCTTTTATTTTATTACATTGAATCTGGGTGCATGCCAAGTGTATTTAATCTACAGCAAGCATTTTCTATAATGAAATATTTAATACACTAGTCATTTTTTTATGATATGGAATAAAAGAATAAAAACGTGGTGAAATACAGGATCTCAACTGTTCTAAATGCAGATGGACAAATAAAAACTTCAGAGATAGCTCATTAACAAAGAAGGGATGCCAGACTTAAGGGGTAACAAATGCAAAAAATCAGAACTTCGAAACCATTTTCGATTCAAATTCACTGCCAAGAAATAAGAGGACTAAGCTATATCTTCAAGTGTAGAGAGAGAGAGATATTACAAATGTGTTTCTTTTGTTCTCATTGGAGAGTTATCCCAGATGCTAGCGCCTCCCAAAGGCTTCTTGATCCAGCATTTCTGCAAATAGAGGTAAACATCAAGTTTCAGTTACCTCTTCACAATTGAAAATACAGCAAAGCTATAGTCTGTGTTTTCATGTACTCTGCAAGAAGATAATTTTATCTTTTGAAAGGATAATGCATCTATCCTTCTTTAAATAACTCAGACAGAATAACAACTGCCGAAGCATTTTCCAGTAAACACTGTAGCATGTAATGAAGATCTATGACATGAAAATAATGCCAATTAATATGGATTCATTTCATACTAAAAAAGAGGATGTGATTATTTCTGACAATTCTCTCTTTAGCACGGGTAGCTTGAGGACTGACACTGAACTGCAAAAGACAAAGAATTGAGGAATTTGTACATCATTCATCTGGGTAAGAAAGCCGCCAACCTCATCTCTACCAATCAAAGGAGGTTTCTCAATCAATTTTATTATAATTGGGCCCCTACTATTCTGTATCTTGAACATTTCTACAGCTTAACTAGTAATGTGCAGGATAAAATGCTCTCCCAATAATAAAGTTTCAAGCATCCATCCTCTCCTCAACGAACTGAAGCACAGATTGATTGTTGATTGTACAAGCTATTCATGCCATTGTTAAATTGCTGCTGCTTTCTTCTCCGCTTTGTGACTAGCATGAAACCTTCCCCATCTCTGGTTTTTATATCTACCTTTTCTTGCCTTTCACTGTTATTGGTCTTGGACACTGATTCTGGTTTTCCATCATTCCCATAAGAAATCTCTATAATAGAGACATTTGCAATTGCTTCAACAGAATTATTCGAGAACTCAAACTTCTTGTCACTGACAGGAGAGGCACTTGGAGGATCTGAAGAATTTTTCACTGATTTTACTATAAAACTAAGCAGTATCTGCCTTGCCAGTTCTGCCTTTTCTGCATCGGGACTATTTTTGGCGGGTCTTTTCCCTTTAGTACCAGCTTTAACTTTTTCATCAAGCTTGTTGCCCCCAGATCCTATAGGAACAATGGTATCAGCATCAGTTGAAGAATCAGAATCAGAATCAGAATCAGCAGTGGGTTTCGAATCTTCTTCAGCAGCTGCATTCTTTTGGCATGCTCTCCTAGGAATAAATTCAGGTGCATTAGGATTCATGGTCTCTCGAGAAGTAAAACCATTATTTTTGGAAACAGGGACTTGGTAATTCAAAAACCCGTCTCCGATCTCGAAAGTATACACAGCGAGCCCCACTGGTTCAGTGACTGTGCCTTGGCCGGCTATAATATCATAAACATGAGGGGCAGCGGTAGGGTTCAATGGGTGAATCAAAGAGTAGGCACCTGGACTGAATGGCTGAGCTGCAGCAGAAAGTTTGCTTCCATTTGTTTCTACAGATTTCTCCTGTTTACTGGAACATGAAATATCTTCAGTATCCGAGCGGGAATTAGCCAACGGCAGTCCAGTTTCATGAACTTCACGTTCATTGTCTCCTTTTGTGTCTTCATGATCTGGGAATGAGTCATCTAGAGAAACTCCATCGCTCCTATCCTCCTGTGCTGTCTCTTTTGGACTATTGTCTATCTCGTCGTCAGTTTTCTCCTCGCCTGATTCTTCTAGTTTCTCCAGTAAGTGCTTTAGAATTTTGCCTGGTGCAGCAACCGCTACTTGTTTGTATGAAAATGATTTTGAAGCTAAAGGCGTAAGAGTGGCCGGAACAGGAGAGCCTTTAGACACTGACATAGGAGAACTTTTGGCCATGGAATGCTTTGCAGGTATTTTATTTGAATCATCTAAATTATTAAAGCCAACACTGTCAACTTGTTTCAGTGGAGACACTTCATTGGAAACTATCTTGACTGTATCTTTATAACCCTCTGAAGAGGCCTCCTTTTGATGACTGCTCCCCTCATATGTTGAGTATGTGGAGTTTATCTTTGACTTGGTAAAATCTGAACGCCTTCTGTTGAACTTTCTGCCAGCTCCATTTCCTGACCGTCCTTTTGAAATAGCTACCTGCCACCATTCTTCAGAGTTTGCTTGTTGAATGGTTTCTTCTGAAAATGGAAGATCATGTTTGGCATCAGGGCCCTGTATTGGGTCTTTGGGTGGTTTAGTATCCACTTTATCCTCTTCACCGTTGCTCTCCTCCACTGTAACACTGATCTCTATTTCGTTGCCAGTGGTGTTTTCATTCTTTCCCTTGCGTTGTTCTTGAGAGGATTTGTCACCAACTGGAAAAACCTGAAAGAACATACAACAAAAGGAGGTAAATTTGCAGCATAGATGTGGAATAATAATGTCCTTGTCTCTACTGTTTTGGCATCCCAATCGTTAAACTTGGATCTGAACATGTAGTTGATCCCAGAAAAGTAATACGGTTAAGCAGCAAGAAATTTGGAACAGTAATTTTGAAATGGAGATCAATTAAGAGAAAATATGATGCATAATACTCATTAATAAGACTCCTTTTGAATAACACAAAAATCTGTCAAACGAGAAGGAAAGACTGATGAAAATGAATGCAACACTTTCTTTCTCCCTGAGCACTTGAGCGCCACTGCACTTCAAGTAGGCCATGACAACAGAATTACCATGCAGAAGTTGGAGACATATCAAGTAGAATTGATTCCAAAAAACTCAACTTTTTGTCAAGTCCCAATGAAATTCAGAATTTGTTTTAGTACATGATGCATAACATAGAATGTTTATCCATAAATACTCCAACTCCTGGTAAATTAACTATGAGTATTTTTTATAAAAAAATTTGGTGCACTGATCCAGAACATAAAAAGTAAAGAAAAAAACAGTTTATATTTTCCAACCTAAAAGTTCTTATTTCTTGCAAACAAAAGAACTAATACCCTTGAACGCCGTTTTCTCTGAGCATCTGCACCTTTTGACCCCTGATCAGGATTTATATAATCAAGGAGATCTGACACACTGCAGAAGAAGGATTAATGGTTTTGGTTTGCCAGGACTTGATTGAAGGTTCAAAACCAAGTAATATGGCGGCATCAATACCTTAGGTGACCTTTGCTGGCAATGGATGCATCTGGTTTTGGAGTTCCATTTTGTGCAGCTTCTTGCTGTTCCAAGGCTTTTGACTCAAAATATTCAAGCCATGCAGCAGCATCCTAAAGTTATTTGGTATATTAGTTTCCCAAATTCAAAAATATTCTCTGAAACAACTTACCCTGAGGCATGATATGAATCTACATGGGTAAAGTCACAGTAAGTATATCCATGTGTTTGAAGGTACACACTTCAGAATTAAATAAAATTGTTCTCAAGATCAAATAGAAAGTGTGCATATAATATATGTTTCACAATTCCAGTTATAGACTTGCCAATAGAAGAATTTCTGATGGAGAATTCATTAGTCAGTCCGCTTTGAAGCACAAAAAATGTGAGTACAAAGAGAACAAATATTGAAAATAAATTTTTTATCATCTTTTGGCATGGCATAAACAATGGGAAAGCCTATGACTGCAGGGGTATAAAGATACTAATTTATTTCATAGAAGCAATACGTTAGTCAAAAGTTTGCAAACCTGAGTACGAAGATCCTCCGTTCCAAGTTTAACCTGCAGAATTTGTAATGTAGTTCGTTCATGTTGCACACTGAGGGAATATGCTTCCATCAGTGAAAGAACTATGGCTATAGCGTGATAGCTAGCTGCAGTCTGTGAGGTACAGCAAGTATTGTGTGAACAACTGAAGGTTCTAGAAATTTTCAGTAACCATGGGCATAATATGTCATTCAAATTAGCTGATTGTTTACTCAAGCTAGCTTCTGAGAATAGAGAGATGGAATAGACCTGAATGTGATCAGCTCCTAATAATCTTTTCTTGCACTTAAGGGCTTCATGCAGAAATCTGAGAGCGACATGAACATTTTCCATACCCTCTTCCATCATAGCCATATTAATGTAAGTAGCTGCTGTGTTTGGGTGACAGAGCCCACATGTGAAATGAAGAAGATACAAGGCACGGTTGACATATCTACCCAAGGTCACGAAGAAACATTACTAAGGAAGTTCATGGAACTATGAACAAGATATATAAATCTTTTATCTATACAGAAGGTAACAAAGATTGAAAAGAAACTGTGGACGGACCAATTAAAAATAAGTCAAATGCAGATATACAGCAAGAAAATTGGTCCTAGATAAAAAGTATTGAGTGTAAATGAAGCAGAATAACAAGAAACACAAGATTTATTGTGAAAAACAAGATGGTTAAAATTGAATGTATCCCAAGATAAAAAGTTTGACTCTTAAACAAATCACAAGATTGACTGCAGAAAAACAATCTTAGTTTAGAATCTGAAAACTTAAGAATGTTTTTGGAGAAGAAATTGGACTCTAAATAAAGCAAAATAACATGAATCACTCGACAACTCAAAATTCTGAAGGACCTCAGTTCAGAAACTGAATGTACATTTTTCTGCAACCTTCTAGATATCATGATAAGAAAGCAAAACACACACTTGCAAATCAAATGAAAAGAATAATGATACAAAAGCAAGGAATCATATTTGACTCACTTCAGAGCCAATTCAATATGCTGAAGACGATAGTAAAACACTGATAGATCCCCATAACTTTTCATTGTATTTGGATGGTCGAGCCCCAGCTCTCTTTCATTGATATCTAACGCCTTTTGCTGATATATAGTTGCCTGAAAAACCACATCTCAGACACGTTCAACTTGGCTATATCACATTGATGTGATTAAGTTCCGGCACAATTCTGAATTCACATTATCATGGTACCTTCTTTCTCAGGAAAAAAGTACCACACAATGTTTACAACCGCAACTTCTTTTTATATATCAAAATGAACTTTTATTAAGTTAAAAAGAGAGATTACATGTCCTACATGATGTATAAATCTGCAATATTATGGATAACACATTTATGACTATTTTACAAAATCCATAGGGTAATAGGAAGTTATTTATTATCAAAGATACGGATTAAGAATATCTATTTGTTAGATTCTTTTTTTAGTTTCCAAACTTAAAACAAGTAAATAAATATATATATTATGAAAATTATATACATATATGTGTATTCTTTTCATTTTTATTTCTGTTGTTTGACCAATGAGGAAGAAAAGATACTGTACTTGGTGAAGCATACAAACATGTAAAAGTGGATGGAAAACTTTGTCTTACCTGATTAAAGTCTCCATTGTGATACAAAACAACAGCTAGTAGGCTGTAAGCACTTGCAGTTGCATGGTGATAAGGACCACAAACAGTTATCATCTTTGCCAGACCCTTCAGTTTCAAATAAAACATATTTGAATCTATAGAGACATGAAAATAGCACTGGTCGTTAATATATGACTTGCCATGGTGCTACCTTTTTTCCATAGTTAACAGCATCATCTAGCTTCCCTTTGTCTAGTGCATTCTTGGAAGACTCAAGTAGAGTTCGCCCATCAGCAGAAGAGCACCCTACATGCTGTAAATTATCAAGTAAAAGAGATGTTATTGAGAAGCTATCACGTAAAAAAGTAATCCAATTCATTTTTTTCATGCTTGGTCGCTCCTACCTTGCAGACTGGCACTATGCTGATGATATCAGATTTCTTGAATGGAGTGGTACTATCAAAATTGTAGTCTTTAGGAACCAATTCCAATCCAACCTAAAAGTAAGGAAGCACTTTTTTTTTAAAGTTAACAAGAACTTTTTCAAATATGTATATACATATATATTTGTTTATTTTTACATATTTCAGATTCTACCTTGTGGCAAAGTCCTCTCAGAATTGATAACTTTCTCAAGTTCTGGAGTTCCTCTTTCAATCTCCAACCAAATCTTTTCTCCAGAAATGCCCGCAGCCATTTTAATTTGACAGTTTGATCGCTTAGGTCATTATTTTCAACATTGCAGGACCCAAGCAACAAATTTAAGGTTGTGGCTATTGCAGTCGACATGTTATCCAGGCTCTCAACAGAAGAAGCAATAACAGCTCGAAGTACATGCTTAAAAGCTCGAGTAACCATCTCATGAATACAGAGAGACTGTATATGAGGAAGCTTTTCTGCAAGTTCAACCTGATTCAAGCAATTAAATTAGCTCCAACTTGAACGAGAAAAGTCAGGATTTTGGAGGTGCTTGGATAGACAAGTGTGCAGACACACATGCAATCTAACAGAGAGAGAGATTATTCACCCACCACACAACCTAAAGAGTGCATTTGTAACCCTCTAAGATGCATGAAATCAGTCAGTGTACGTCCATCAACTGGAGAAAGTTCAAGTGATGCAAATTCCATGACCTGAAGGGAAGGAAAAAAAAAGATTTAAGATAGTAGACTTTGCCCAAAACCAAAGTAGATTCCTGAAGTTTGTTGGAGGTTCAGCCATTGAAATAATACCAGCTTAGGCAAAGCAACATCACTATAATACTTGTGTGCCATCTTGACCAGCTCGTCCACGGACTGCATGTTAAAGCAGTGAAATTTAAGGATATATGTGCCAAAGTATCTTTAACAATGAAAACATCAGGAAGAGAAATGTCAAAAGAATTAGTGCAAACAGATCAAACTAAGAGAAGGCAATGAATATTACTTTGAGAGTGATCAAAACCACAAAGCATATTACTCAACGCCCCTCAAGAAGGTAAGCTTGGACTTTCATAATTGACTTCTCATCTCGAAAACTATTTATCTGATCTAGCTGGCTGCCTTTGCTTTTTCATTTCCCTGCCTCATTGGATGGTTGCCTAAGCTGTCTCAAGATGGTGCACAATCTGATATTTCCTTGAAAGCCAACTGCTGTATATTATAAATGAGGGGTGGTAAAAATAATCCTCTCAAGGATTGACTTCTGACTAGAAGGACCACTACAATACATACTTTTCTAAAGGCATTCATGCTTTTCACAAATAAATTCAATTCCCTCTTTTCGCTTCAGCGATTAAGCAAATCATGCTTATATGGCACCTCAAATCTCAGCAAATGTAATAAGAAAACATATAACTGGACTTCACTCTCCCTCGCCTACTTACACATATCAATACCTTAGCAAACTACAACCACTTTGGTAGGCAAGGAGATTTTGAACCGGTGCAACATTATGGCATCCAAGTCAAGCATCTCTCTTTTTATTGATTTTTCAATAATTGAATTAGCTGCGAGCACTCCAACCGTATCAGTTACAAAATACAACTCTACGAGTTTCTAGAAATGAGTTAGCTATTCTAGAAACAGAATAACTTAACGACATGAGGATTCTTGTTAGATAAAAGGTATAGAGCTAACAAAGATGGATGGATGGAGATTAGAGGAAAAGAGGGACATCTGATACGAAGTTCTCTTCTCAAGGGAAATAGTGTGTATATGTGATACACTACAAGTAGGGCTAGGTTGCATAAATGGCCACTTATTTTCACTTTATTTCTACTTTAAATCCTGCTAACTACCTTCTTCTGTTCCCCCTCTCATTCTATGTTCTCCCTCTTGTGTACAATTTTCCCAAAGTGTGTGATAATATTGTAGAATACATTACCTTCTTATGAAGCCCAGTCCCTGTTTCCTTCAAATGCAAGAAGGCCTCTTTACGAACATACTTCAGCAACTCATAATTAGACTTGCAGATCTTTATATCTCCCTTATTTCTTTCCATGATTAGGCTGACTTCTGCATCATTTTCTTCCTCCTTCATACTAGCACTGATCATTTTTTTGCCCCTCTTCTTCAGTATTTTAAATTGTTTCCCAAGTCCTGTAACTACTGGTTCAGCATTTTCATTATGACTTCCAGAATTTTTATCTGCTGGCTTTTCTTTCTTCTGTAGATGCTGCACCCAAGAAGAACCAAGTTCCCATCTGATACAACTTTCTGCTATAGCAGGACTATCCTCTAGATATTTTAGACTATCTTTTATTACTTTCTGGACCAGATATCTTGAAGTTTCAACATCAGTCAAATCGGACTGAAGAGCTTGGCCTCTGATGGGTGATTCAGCACATGGCTCATGAAGCATTACTCTTAAACTGTAAAACATCCTCCATCAGTTTATTTTGCATATGACTAGTTCACTAACAAAATGAAAGCATTATTTTTCCAAAAGTTAGAATCAGAAACAACACAACCGTATAAATTGTGTCCACATTACTCCGTTATCACTAGCATGCTAAATGAACTTTTGTTTTCTAAAAAACAATATAATTCAAAAACAACAAATTGTGTTGAGAATTTCTGCAGACCCAATGATAAGCAACAATAAATGCAAAATAGTGGAATTAATTTGCAGAGCCAAATTGGGTGAGCCAGCTAGTGAATTCTAACAACCAAAGCATGCTGTGACATGGACAAATCCAACAGGCAAGCTTTTTCAACTTGGGTATTTCTGTGACACAGAGAATTAAATTTTGTACAGCAAAATACATGGGTAAATTTGGTCACATTTTTTCTCTTTTAATGAGCCACTTATTCCTTATTATTTCAAGAACTTGCCAAATCCATTATCAATATGGACATAGGCCAACCAAGCTTCTACTGGTATCATAGATGCAAACTACTAAGAACTAAATAGAGACCACTTACTATCAATCAATCATGATTCAAGAACAATACTATTTTAGTAGATGCTGCCAGGCCCTTCATATGAACAATTTTGACAAGCAAAGATAGGTAACAAACCTGTTAATGTTAAGTGCATTGGCACCCCCATCCGGTTGTTCCTGAACTTCAATATCCTGTACAAGGATCTTTTCCATTTTAACAGGGCCAACAACCTTGACAGTTGCAGTGTAGCCACAATGTCTAACAACTACAGTACCCAATGAAGAAGTATCCTGCAACCAGTAGTGCACTGTGTCACTGTACAGTTAACAATGTCACACTAAATGAAGAAAGAGAATAATCACAGTTCAATAATTCCAGAAAATGAGGGTGGAGATAATATTCTAGATTTATTAATTATTTCTCATTTCTAGGGTTCAATTTGCATGCTCAGCTATCGCCAAAAAAGAATCGGCTGGCTTAAAGCATTGTGTTACTTCATGCTGGGTCGGTTAAAAAGTTATGGAAATCATATAACAGACTAATTAGAAACAACTTGATGGATACCATATGTTTCTGATCACAAAAAAATAAACCGTCTGGAAGAAACATATATTGTAGGATTATTTAATTAGAGAGACTTGCAATTTAATAATCTAATCCACATTCAAAATCTCAGATTTAACTGAGCAAGTAGCATTAAGGTGACACTAAATATATGGACAAGCATCTTTTAGGTTAAGTAATCAACAAATGGGCCTGCCATTTTCAGTTTTCAATATTGATAGGGGCATTGTGTCCAGGAACATTAATCTGGTGGATATAAAATAGCATTGGATAAGGAAACTTGGAATATATCCTTGCTCTGTACAGCCAAGGTAACTTACGCAGGCTTGTTTGCAACAAAGATGGGTGTTAAAGTTTAGTAAGAGTTACTTACATGTACAACTACATTTTCATCAGCTGTTACTCCTTTAAGTAGATTTCACAGAGAAACTTCCTTGGTGGATTCATTAAAGGTTTTACTGCCAATAATTTTCAGTTCCCTTTTTGAGCTTGCATCTGCATCATCTCTTTTGATTGCAATAGAAAGATCTCCAACACAATCCTCATAGACAACTGAACCGGGAGGACAATTTGATGTTGCCTTAGCAGCAGCATCCATCACTTTCCTTATGGATGAAACAGCTTTAAAGACAGAGACATCAAGAAACAGATTATGAACCAAAAATGCCTTTCTATCTCGAACCACTCTCTCTTCTTCAGTTTTGCAAGGTAGGCTGGCCAATATTGCAAAGTCTGTTGCCCATGATCTATGATCATAGTCTCCACATCTTCCCTGCCCTCCACCATCTCCTCCCCAGTCCTCATCCTCTGTTGGCAGGGGCACAAAGTTTGATGCAGGTACAAGCCATGTATTGGCACGGAAACCATATGGAAGGTTACCAAACTGAAAAGATCACCGTAGCAAATTATTTCTCCTTCCAATGTCACCTTAATTTGAAAGGAAGTTTCTTTAGCTAAATAAAGGTCACCTTATTGTGTTCAACAAACGCTTTCATCAACGATGCATATGCCTGCATAAAAACATCAGATTTCTTGGACAATAACAAAGCAAGGTTTCAAAACAAGAAAGCAATTATAGGAGTCTGAACCAAAACGAACCATCTAAAGTGGAGCTAATCTTTTATTGTTTATCAGAGTTTTCGGCTTATTTTTTAAATTCTTAAAGCCTAACAGAATATATATATATATTAACATACTAGATCATCATGGTTAGCCGTGAATGCTGATTTTTTTTTTCTTTTGGCTATTATATGCAGTAATTTTTACTGAATCCTGACAAATGAGACCAAAATTATCCACGGGGTTCTTTTTTGCCTCTGTGCATCTGAATATATTTTCTAGTATTAGTGAGAACTAAATCAAACTGGACATACTTTAGTTGTGAAGAAAAAGTATACGAATAGAAAAATAAAAAGAAAATTGTGGCTATGTGAGTGTTCTAATCCCACATTGCATGAATATATACCCCATTAAATATCAATATTTGCATTTTAGAATTTGTAATGATGGAATCATACAAAAAACACCCACATTGGCAAAAGCTTGACTTTGCTGTTGCAAGAGATCAACCAAAGAATGGCTCTGCAAAAATTGTTTCCCCAAAGTGTAGAACCCTTTATCTGCAAACACATCATATGATCATAAGTTGTGGAAGTTCAGCACAAAGACCACTGGAATCCACGAATTAACAAGAGAAACTCCTCCAGCCACCCAACTGAAAACAAAAAATGAGGTTCCAGTTTCAAATCTGAAATCAGGGTCCGGTAGAAGACCATTTCTGGTAATGTACATTCCAAACTCGTGGTAAACATTTGATACTTCAGTTGTAAAGTTCTATAATCTCCGATAATTTTCGTGAGAAATCAAATTATTTAACATGAAATTTTGACAAGCATTTATGCAAAGAAGTGAAGAAAATTATAAACAAATTAAGAAATAATCCCACTACAGAGATTAAAGCAAAGAAATCTTCATGAATGTGGCAGATACAGAGTTATAGGAAAATAACGACACTTCCACAAATAACAGAATTTCAAACAATGCACCTGCATTTCGAAATAATCGCCATTTCGCCGCGTTTCTCCATCCTTGCTTTCTACTCTTTTCAAATCTGCAAATTTTTCAAACGCAAAAGTTGTCCACTAAAAAAAACTTAACAACAAAAACTCAGGAAACTGGGATAAAAAGACGACAAGAAGATAAGCGCACGTAGTATAGGGGAAGAGAGACGAGAGAAAGAGAAGAACTCGTAGAAATCTGAGAGCTTCGGAATCGGGTGAATCACCACCATGTCGTAGCTCTCAGATATCGCCGGCGGCGGCCGTGCTTCTCCATCCTGAGGTGGTTCCGCAGCTCCGCTCTGCTGGACTTTACTTTTCTTCGGAGGAAACTTCGTTCCGCCGCTGCGGCGGGCCTCAGGTTTGGCAAAGCGTGTGGTGCACGCGACGATGTCTAGGAGCCTCCGCACGTGGGACACGGCACGTGACTCATCAGCGTAGTCCTCTGTAACGCGAGTGGCATTATTGTTAATAACGCGAAATCGCTGGGCAATTGGTTTTCTCAGAAATGTGGGGCATGATTTTAATTATTTATGTACTCTTGAAAATTTACCAGTAGGATACTTTCCAAGAAAACGAATTTTAGTTCCAGCAATTATTTCCAAGAAGGTCAGATTCGTAATTAGGAAAAAGAAAATACAATAGAACAATATATATATTCTTTTTTTTTTCTAAAAAAATTTATGTTTTTTTCAAAAACTATTCTTTTAATTTATTATCTATCAATTAAAATTCTCAGAACATGTTAAATATGGATCATTATTGGACTTGATGCCACTAATTGTACATTTAACTCAAAAAAATTAATTAAGAAAAAAACAGAAGATATGAGAATGTAAAATTAAAATATAAAGTTACATTGTTAAAATGTAAAATAGTGCTCTTTTAAATATACTTTTCTAATTAAATTGCTTTAAATATGTGGTAAAATTTTAAGAAAAAAAGTATTTTTACATCTGATCTCACGATATAACAATAAAAGATAATCAAAAATACTTTAGAAAAATTAAGCCATGTCAAGATTGAAAATCACTATTTTTTATTCAATTATCATTTTTGAATTTCGATAACAGAAAAATTAACTCTCGATTTTACATAAAAAGCAACAATAATAAAAATAAAAATTATTCTTCAACACTGCAATGCGAATATATCGCAACTCTTCATTAATTTTTCATTTATCACTCAACAATGAAACTTGTCCATCTAAAATTTCATTGCATTTATTAATTGTACTCTTATACAAAATTATCATGATTTAAACGTGATTGTACTTAATTTACTTGTGCTGTTAATTTCTAGATTTAATCTCATCCATTCATCAATCAACAAACTATTATTGATATAGAAAGTACTTATTATGATTATTCTTAAAAACTCATTAATAAAAGACGGCTATCATCATCATGTAACAGCGCTTTCTTTCTCATTTGACCAGTCAAATTCAATCATCTCAACTTCTTCCATATTGATATACTATTGCGTTCGTACCAACAAACTAGCATGCTTCGTTTATTTTTCAAATTTTTACTTTTGACATTATTTAAAAATTAAAAATTATAAACTTATATAAAATTTTATTTAAAATAACATTTATTTTTATTTTTATTTTTTAAAGCCTAGTATATCTTCCTATTACTAGATTAAATAAATTTCAATTCAGTTCTTGACATAAAGTATTCAATTTTCAAAACAATTAAGATTTATATTTATTCAAGAAAACATATCTTTTTAAGTAAATAAAATACAAATTATATAAATTTTCAACTCTATGCCTACATTAATCATTATTATCAAATAAAACGATTGACAATTAAAGGTGCTACATTATTATTTTACGTTAAAAGATAGTTCTAAAAGATAATTTTATTTAGGTAAACATAAAATTTTGTTTTCCTACATCTCAAAATAAAATATTAGTTAGTCAAAAATAAAAAAATAGTAGCAATTAATCAAGGACTAATGGAGTAATTACAAAGTAGTAATGGGTCCTTTAATTTTGTCTTTTTTCCCATAAATGAAGAGTTGGCTATCGGCACTTTGGACTTTCCATTTTCAGAAAAAATAAATAAATGACAATGTCACAAGCAAGCTGGTATATTACTAAGCCACTCCCGTGGAATATACCTAACCATCCACTAATTTAATGGTACCAAATTATTTAATTCTTATCATCCAAGAAAACTCGACACCCTCAAAATAAATATTTAAATAATTTATTAAAAAATAGATTTTTTACTTGACTAATGGAATATGATGTGTGCACTTATAATATTGGGTATCTTGACCATAACTTACACATAAAATATTTTTGTTTTGCAGAAAAATTTTATATCACCCTCTTAAATATGTATTTAAGCAGAACGCGAATCATAAAAAAAATAAAATGTGATCTAACTATTATAATCCATTTATTATATATTTAAGTGGATGATATGACTGAATTATTATGTTTAGATTAATTTATATCCGTATTAATGTTGCGAGCCCACACAAGCCACAGGAGTTGTACCTGTTGCTCTAGAACTTGCACCTACCTTCAACCATTCTGAGCAAACATGGCTTTAAACTAACAACTTCTAACTTGTCATTCAGTTTGTGTCCTCTACCCTGCCCACAGAATTCAGTTCCAATTATGCAAAAACTTCATTTGTCAATGGAGTAGCTGATGAAGAAAAGAACCCAACACACACACACACACACATCCATGTGTATGTGTGCGATCACAAAAACTATAATTACATTACCTCACGAGAAAGAGAATAGTTTGTAATGTGGCATGTCTCCACATTTGCAGCTAGCAGCTTCTTCACATCCAATATCTTGTCAGTTGAAATTCCCTGATTTTTGTATCCCATCAAATCAAAGAAGTGATTAACAATCAAATCCAACTAATGATTATTAATCACTTCAAGATTGGATCACATGATATCACACAATTGATTATGTATTATAAATAAAATTTGCACATCGATAAATCATATACGATAAAATCATAACGTTAGCGTGCATCATCATTATATTATCGTTCAATAATTTATAAATCTATTACATATATACCTTAAATGGATGACTTGAAATTTTTCAGTCCTAATTTGAGTGGAAATTAATATGTAGTACCTTAAGGACAACTTGAGTGTCATAAGGAGTGGTGATAGTTATGTCAAGAACACTTGGTACAACTGCAAAAAGCACAAGAAAATTGTAAAGAATAAGAGAAAAGGATCAACACACACACACACACACACACGCATAGAGTATGAGAGAATTCATTTTGT
>JACGDI010005751.1:841397-857884 GCA_014898725.1 Jacaranda copaia
CTATGTGCATAAATCCATGCTCTTCAGTCTTGTAGATTGTGCAAGACAAACTAAAAGAGGAGCTCCCCGCCCCACCCCCCAACCCAAAAGCCTTCTCTCTTTCTGTGGAAAACCATACATGTAAAGAAGAAACCAAAATAGTAAAGTGTGACCGTATCAGTCAATTAATACTTGTGAAGTTTATGAAAGTTAAGTCATGTGCTACTACCAAGAGAATTCAGAAAATGGCAAGGCAACATTCAGAAATATCAATCTGAAGTAACTTCATGTAACTTGCACTAAATCTTTCCATTGTATACATTTCCAGAATGCCCTTAACAGAGCCAATTTTTAATCAACTTATTGCCAACATCCTTAAAATATGATTCTACCTAATTTATAAGGAAGAACCTGCACCAATATCTCATTCAAACACGGGATAATTCACACTCCATATTCAGTAAAATATTCTATCGAAAACACAAGTTGGAACTCTGTCCCAAAATTGGTCTCAGAAGGGCAAAGCATATAGAATCCTCCAATGAGATGGTCCTTTTGAACTCTCTCAATAAAAAATCTACCCAAAACATATATGCCATGGTTTAAACTAATTAGGCATGAAGTAACACTAAATTCAACCAATTGAAACCGTTAATCATAGAAAGCAACTCCCCCACTTGTAACATAAGATTATGGTCACCTTGCCTGCTCAATACAAACATATGCACAAATAACACACACAACATGATAAACACGCATATATACACAACATACACCTCAATTCCCATTGTACAAAAAGCTGGTTGAAAAAGTAAGAGTACCGTCGAACCCAAAAACAAGCTGTAGAAACGTAACAAACTCCCTCGCAACTTCCCACAACTCTTAACAGAAGAGTACCACCCCAGAAAGGGTTTCTCCAATAACAAAACCCAAGACACCCTAATTTGTCCTCAATTAACATCATACAGAAAAATTAACGACACATACATTAAAAAAACAACAAATTTAACAAAAAACGGACGTGAACCAGTAAAACCACCACTCTCCATCGAAACTGAAACATTGCAACAGCAATTCACGTACAAAAAAAGTTCACAAACGCTTACTTCAGCGGCGCAGCGAGACTTTCTGCGACGTAGAATCCGGGGGTTTAGGGTTTTACGAATTTCTGCTGGTTTTTTTAAGAAAAATTAATGGAGGGAGAGGAAGGAGAAGATGATGGGCTTTGGCTTGGGGACTCAAAAACCCTAATGGACTTTTTCTTCGCGGCGGCCTATCTGAACGTGGACTGCCTTTATTTATTCCGTATTGAGGTCCATTAAATAAGCAAAAAGAGTAAGGATATTTGCATTAACCTCTATTAAAATTTCAAATTTTTAATAAAAATCTCTCCTTTAATGCAATTTAATTGAATATTCAATTAAAATTATTAAAAAATCTCTCATTTCAACATTATTTAATTTAATTTGAAGATTAAAATGCTATAGTACCTCCTTTAAGAAAATCTTGTTCTAAATTGGTTGGAAAATTGGTTCTAAATTATTTATTGTTCTAAATGAGATAAGGTAAAATTATTTAGAAATAACATGATCTTCAACAATCTAATAGAGTAGCGTCCTAGACTTGACTCCACCATCGAAGAGCTCTGACTCTAATTACTAGTTGTAAAGACGTCAATGCTGCATTAAAGGAAAATATATAGGGTATAGAACCAGCATAAAAAACTATAAAAAAGGCACAATCCTCCCAAAAAAATAAAAATTTTATGAAAAAAGAATCACACTCTCTTTCAGACGAATAAGATGCCACTGAAGCATATATAGAAATATAAGGAGAGTTTTGAAATGCTTCCAATATACCGAGTAGTTTTTTTATTAAAAAAGTTCGAAGGTGAAAAATCGTGAACCTACAAATAGATACATGCTAATGTTGTTAGTTCCTTTTAACAGCTTTAATAGTTTATACCTTTAGAAGTAACAAACACGCTTATTCACTCCCTAGTCTCTACTTTTGCAAATAAACATATTCAGTAAATGAACACACTTTCAAGAAATACTTAATAGAAACACCACTAATAATTATTGCCTTTCCAAACATAACTTTTCAATAACTATATATTCATAGACCCATCATATTTACGAATTCATTCAAATTCCACGATTCATACGGTCAATAAATTGAGTAGTTCATCATTCGTTCCCATCCATTGTCTATCAAATAAATTGTCTATGATTCTGAGAGATTTACAAAAATTCATGTCTACTTATTGATGTGATACCAAAAGAATACAAATTGGGATCACACTATGATAACTCCATGCTACAATCTAAAGCAGCGCGGAAAAGGGGGGACAAAAAATCAGAGAACTCCCACAAGATTGTTGTCCAAACTGTCATCCAAAGGGGGGATTACAAGTTGTCTTTGAACCATTTCATAGCTCCATTTGCAACAGACCTGCAAGCACAATTGTCTTTTAATTGTACATCGTACTAGCAAGAAATATAAAAAGGTGACAAAAATAGTCCTAAACTCATTCATTAGAGAAAATACGCAACAAAGGGAACCCCTTTTTGTCGAAAAGATGCAGATAAAAGAACAACAACCTGATGTTAGCTTCTATAGAATAAGTTTCAAATTAAAGACTATCAATGTTAATCTAATAATAATAAGCATATCATAAAGAAAGAAAATTTTGAACAATTATTTCCATGTTTTTCGCCCAACTCAAGAAAATTCATCAATAAATGACAAATTCCATTAGAAACATGGTAGCACAGGGCTGAGGCAGTGCCTGGCTATTGACAATGAATTCAAATGTTAGAAATAGGGTGCAAGAATACAACTTAATTCCTCCTTCACCACTCTATCTCCGGCCCTTTCTAGTTGCATATAGTCATAAGGGAAATATATATGCCTTTTCAATAGGGTTTTCTCAAGCATCATAGAAGACGCACCATTTGCATACATGCATATAGCACTTTATGGCGACGATATGAGTTTCTACTCATGCAGATCGGCAAGTGAATTTTAAATTTTGCTTTATGTTGATTGACTGATATGCTTGACAATTGATGTGAGAACAAGTTATATAAATTCAATGCATTGCTCAGCTGCTCTAGCAAAAATTAAAGGGAAAATGGCAGGAGGAATATATACCCAGCAAAATCTTTCAACTTCTTCCATAAGTCATTTTGATCTTCGGATTTTTCTTTATTTTCTATGATAGGACCTTTTTCACTTGCTGTACTTTCATCTGCAATGCAGAGATCAAATCATACTTCAATATCAAGTAAGAATTGGTCATTTAAGATGTGAATCAGGACATTATAGTACAAATTTGCAATATTGGCAATGTGATGTGTAATATTGTCTCTGGAATGAACACAAAATCTCCAGCTTGACATAAAAGTGAAATAATTTTCATGTAACAAATATCAAGATTGGGAAATTCATAATCAGTTCAATTGAACATTAGCTTCGAAAATCTTTAAAAGAATGGCTCACTAGCTGGTTGAACTCTGGGCAGAGTTTTTGAACGACTGGCAGGGGCATTATGAAGAGAAGCAAGCTCCTCAAGGAGTCCACGTTCCTTTGAACTGAAATTAGAAATTAAAGTATCTTAGAACTAAAGAAAATTCATGAGCAACATATATGCCATAATATTAGAAGCGAAAACAGACGAGTAGATTCATAAAAATAGAAAGTTCAGTCCCTAAATGCAGTGAACTGAAATATTCCATTGGCATATTACAGATGTCAATCGTTCTTAATACTTGAAATACAATATCTTATTGAAGTATCAAGTAATCGAATTCCGGCCGAACTATCAGGATCAGTTATAGCTCAAGAAAATAATTTAAGATATGAAAATTGCATGCTGATAAAGTTTGATTAAAGGAGAAAGGCTGTTGACTTACCGGATACGTTTTGGTATACTAACTTTAACAGTGAATAGATGGTCACCACGAATTGATGGCCTGTTCAGTTTAGGGGCACCTTTTCTTGTCAAGACAAGCACATCTCCAGGTTGAGTACCTGGAGGAATCTGCAAGTTGGTCATTCCATCTACTGTCTTAACCTATTCCACACACCAGGGTTATCAACATTAGCACAAATATCTTCACAGCACAATTTGAATCTAATTTATTAGGGTAGAATTTTGTTTACAATCCAGAGACAACTTAATGAATCATTTCAAATATGCATATAACTCACATAATTCTCATGCGTAAAACTTTCACCCAAACTAAGACAATGCCATCTTAGACTTACCATTAAAGTTCAATAATTCTTGTCTTGTAACCATATTATTTTCTTCTCATCTATTACGATCTTGTAGAAGAGGATTTCAAGTAAGTATGTTCTATTTTGTCATACCTTTCCAGTTTTGGAGTCAAACTGAACATATGAAAGCTGAGTAAATGCAAAAGATTGTCAGTAATCTATCCTTTTACACCACCATTACATATAAGAAGTCGCATTAGTAGCTAGATGATTAAATTAATTAAAGTATGTGGATTTTTAGCATATTAAACCTCGAAATAATAAAAAATTCACATTGGAAACTGTAGGTACAGTCATAAAGATTATATCATCTCTATATACATTTTATATGCATAATCCGAGATTGTTACTTGCACAAAAAATCAGTCCAAATGTCAACTGCAGTAAGTAAAAATCTTCAGAACAATCACATCATGATCTATAATGACCAAGAAAGATGATCTCTTACATGGCTCACCGATTTTAGCTGATCATATATGAGTTAGGTGGCAGACTTAGGAGTAAGATTAAAGGAAGTGGAATGTTCCAAAATAGTAAAGGATAAAACATAAGAAAAAGATTCAAAAAGCCACTAATGAGTCTCTAGAGCGCCACAGAATCCCTTGACTTATGAAAGATAATTACGAGCCCCATTATATTTTGACCGCTTTGAAGAACTGTTGACAATGCGATGCCAGACAAAGCTATTACGCACATTAGAGGAACAGTCTAAGAATGCTAAAAATTTAAACAGTCGTGATAGTTACTATTGCTCGAGTAGTTGCTTCACTTTCAGATAGGGCCAATTGCACAAACACCTCCCAATGTTATAAACTACTTTCAGCATTATTTTCTCCAGGCTGCACCATGAGGCATTCTCATTGCTACAAGAAGCTTGAGAAGCCTGAGGAAAATACATAGGAATCTGATCAAGAGCCAAGAGCAAATGTACCTTCATAATAGTCCCCAATATGGCATCCAGGTAGCTAATTGAAATTGTGGAAGAGAGATTTATGCCATCTCTTTGAATCTCGGGTATCACCTCAATATCAAGATAGACATAAAGATCTCCAGGTCGGCCCCTGTACAAAGAAGAGAAACCCCAGGAAGAGTATAACAAGGAATTTCACTATGAATCTTTCACATTTCCAAGATAGAAAATCTAAACATGCCAAACGCAATTTAAAACAATAAGTGAAGGCTTAACCTTGGAAACTTTAGGTTTCCAAGTGAAAGAGGATGATAGACAGTGCTAAATCCTTGCTATGGACAACAAAGGCAGATAACATACGCTGGTGATAAAACCTGAGCGATCTAAATTCCAAATCCTAATTCTATCTTAAGAATTGCAATACCAGAAATTTAAAAACTCCAACAGCAAATGCAGCAAGAACATACGCTTCTGTGTCACCGACATTTCACGTGCAACAGTTCCACCATAAAGATTTGCCATCATATCTTGTAATTTAGACATAGGGGCATTTTGTACATAAGATATCAAACACAGCATTATGTAGAAAAGAATCTATATAAACAAGAAAAATTAATAGAAAAATGAACCTGTAGCTGCCAAAAAGCATCAAATACAGCATCTACCTAACCCATTTAACATTGACAGGCAGGCACTCTTAGAAGTCTTTTTGATTACTTAGAAATTCACAAATGATCTTTCATTTGAACCTTTTTATGAGGATGAACAAAACATTGTCAACACTAACCAATTTAGCATGACCAACAGTTTGGACCGAAAGTGGTCGTAGCTTCCAAATCATTATAGGATGGGCAGATCAGAGAATCTGTATGTGAAGAAAAATCAGAAAATCAACACAGGACATACCCTTTTGGCCCCGCATCACCCTCTCCGGCAACTCGAAGAATACTGCCCTTGCTCACTCCTGGAGGAATTTTGACCTTGATATCTTTTCTGACTCGTATCCGGCCCGCACCAGAGCATTTGCGACAAGATTCAGATATCATTTCACCATCCCCACCACAATATGGGCATACCGAAACCTAATTTTATTCCACAAACAGAGATTAAATGAAGTCATCCAGTCAACTCAGAATAAGAAAAGAAAGCTAAGCCAATATTAAACTGCAGAGATGTGAAAATAGGGCAGACATCACTTTTATGGGTTTTACTTACAACTCAATAAAGAGTGCTAAACTTTGCTTTTGTTAGAACCTATAATATGCTTCGTAAACACTCAAACCATCACACACAACATCTTCCACTTTGCTTTAGGTAGACTGTTTCGTATTATTCATTTCCCACTTACATTGTTGATTATTCTAAGACAGCTATTTTCCAACCATATCTTCACGTCAAAATTCTGTGGGGTTATATTAAGATTCTAAGATCTCATTCACTCAGTAATAAGATATTAAGGCCCATAACATTAGGGAGGTTACATTGCTCACGACTCATACATTGTATTCCCTGAGTACCATTACAAATTTAGAACAGAGAAAAATTAGTAATGATGACAACTAGTAATTTCTTATTGAGCAAATTAAAATGAAAAGGGAACCAGTCAACTCTGACCTTTAGCATGAAGAGTTAAGCAAATAACTATTCTCTATGAAGATTATGGAGATATATTTCTGTCAGGAACCAGCTCTTTTAATCTACAAAAAAGTTAAAAATATTCTAAAGCTATAATGCTGCCTATATACAGCAGACCAATCTCTCCATCATTATTATAAACCATGCGTCTTCTAAATTGACTTTAAACCACTGGTGCTGTAACCTAAAGAGCTGGCAATTATCCACATTTTTAGAATGCACTACTCATCATGTTAACAAATAAATTCATGTAATATTAATAAATTTATGTTGCTGAGATAACAAGACATTACATCAACTATTGGAACTAGCTTTTATAATGGGAATGCGTGCTGCTTATATATCTTATCTTTCCCACACTTTGGGAAGCCACATTAGTCGTTTCCCGCACACTAACATGCAAATGCATCTTTTAACTAAATTTACCAGAAAGATGGGTTCTCTAAATCTTCTTTTACAAACTTTATCATATTTGTTCAGCAAAACAGAAAACAAAGGTCAAGATTAATGCATCAAAATCATATAAAGTATTTAAAACCATACAGGCTTTAAAAAAGAAATAAACAACAGCAAACTAGGTATTCATTAGTGGCTTTATCACCCTATGATACCTAGTCTACCTATACTTTAGTTGATACTAGAGAATAAGTCATTACGTTCTTGCCCAACTGACCAATGGATTCGTTGGACAGCAACAATTATGTATTATTTTACAAGAAACTGAGATTTTACAATGGATAATCAAATTATACACCAAATAATAAATAGCAACTAGGTGATACCCTGAACAGGTTTCTAGAAATATGCAAGAAAGCCAACTTGGAAATTAAACTTCTCTAACTAATAACCATAGACCAAAGGTCAGCATAATTCTGTCTTGTTTTTACCCTATTGGTAGACATTGTCAAACAAAGATACAGCAGAATCTCAAATAGTATTCATGTCGTGGAAGTCATAAGACTCATAACCATTGAAGCAAGAGTCAATGCCATTTATAGATGATTACCTGCGAAAACATGCCAAAAGGGGTTTGTTCAGTTCGCATGACCTGACCTCTGCCACCACATGTTGAGCATATTCTCATTTTGGAGCCTAGTTTAGCTCCAATACCAGCACAAACTTTGCATGTTTCAAGATGGGAAAGCTCAAACTCTTTCTCTGTCCCAAATATAGCCGCCGAAAATTCCAATCTCATGTTATATCTGAAATGCATTCTTGAATAATGAGTTGACTTTAATGAGGATAAATGCTGTAACAAGAAATTTAGCGCAGCAGATGAGACCACCAGATAACACCACTGGATCCAGCACGCATGCAACAAAGAAACATCAAGTAAAGGAAAGAAAATCACTGCTGCTAAAATATATATATATATATATATATATTAAACATAAGTGATTCCAATAACCATGCATATAATAGGCATGTCACGAGGACAATCCATAAATTTGACTCACCGGAGATCTTCACCTTTGGAAACAGTACTACGACGTGATGCTCCAATTCCAGATCCATTCATTCCAGGGAACCCACCCATACTAGGCCCAAAAAATGCCTCAAATAGATCAAAAGGGTTTGTTGCCTGTGGAACAAGTCGTAGATCATCAACACAGCATATGCTCGTTGAACATATATCTTTTCTCATTATAATGACTACTTGCATGTTTAAAATCTATGTACTAAGGTAAGTAAATCCATTTATTGGAGGTGCTATGTTGATTAGGTTTTGTAAGCCTGCTAGATGCATGCATCTTTTTGGTAAGAAACTTTTGAGAAGGAAATCATCTGTGGAGTTCACACTTAACAGACTAGCTTATATTAGATCAACTTTATATTGATATCATAAAAGTCAAGCTGTTAATTCCAGAAATATTTTTCTATCTACTATGAGGCAAACAAACTTATAGGGAAAAGGGGTAACATTAAACAAAATTAAGCCAAAACTAAGCTAATTGATAGCTAAACTTGGTATCAATACTTGGTTGAGCAATGATATGTCTCCAGATTCTTCCAAAAAAAGTAAAACAGCTATGTGAACAATCACGAGTGGCATCTCAGGCCCAGACCAACAGGTGTAACCTTTTACACGTGGATCATTACTCTTTCTAGCCTATGATTAACTTCAAACTAAAATAAAGACTAAATAAATTTAGGCAATACCGTGTAACCACCAGTTCCGCCTACAGTACTTTTCACTCCAGCTTCACCATTTTGATCATACAACGCTCTCTTTTTGTCATCTAATAGTACCTGACAATGTAGTACTTCAAACTTCTCAAAATAATATATGCTAATATACTGCATTTGACCATCTATGGTATTCTTCTCTAACCGACATCAAATCATGATTCTTCAACAAGCAATTAGGACATACATTTATGGCACTTTTTTCATGAATTAATATAATGAAGGGTTCTAAGGCTAGTAAAAAAATGCCCGAGGAAAGCAATACAAAATAATAACACAATCAGAGCAGCCCTAATAACTCAAGCATGAAGGCTGCAGTTAAATATAAATATGCAGAAAACAAAACTAAAAAAATAGTGCCTTGAGGAGAGATCAACCATTAGTGATCATTCATTACAGCAACAAAAACAAGCCAAATAGAAGTTCAAGACAAATACAAAGATATATAATAATTTGTCAATGGGAGTTTGACATTCAACAAATGATGAATGCCTTAACCATATCACAAACCACAAATGACAAAATAAAATTAACAGAACTCCACAAAATATAATCTTAGTAATGGATTCTTGAAGCATGAAGCAATCTCCAGAAAGGAGCTTTTAGAAGGCTCTAATGTGTAGTAGCATGAAGGGCAAACAACACTGCCACACAGAATCAAATCTTAGCAAATTAAAATATAACACATTTCCATCAAAGATAATTGTTCTATAGAAGATTCCCAACTATCATCTTGTCAACAAAAACAGGGATCAATGGTGGCAGTTTCGGTAGGAAGAAACAACTGAATGGAAATAGTAGGTTTGGCAAAAACAAAGTAGAGGGAAGTCCAAAAAGAAGAAAGACTGCTCCAACAATCCTCAGCTCTATCACCTCAAACACCTCTTATTATTCAAGTTTCTAAAAACTAAATAATCAGTTCCCCTTAGCTGTACACCCTTCAAATTCCAATAGAAACAAAACCACGTTCTGCTCCAACAAGCTGAAAAACACGGTACAAAGAACCTTTCCCACCAAAAGACAATCAGATTATTTTCACACAGGTCAAAAAGTACTTCCACTGATTACCTCCTGTGCTTACCTCATATGCAGCACTGATCTCCTTAAATTTTTCAGTTGCTCCAGGTTCTTTATTGACATCTGGATGGTACTAAAGGCCAAAGGAAAACGCCAATAGTCAATTCTAAAATCAAAGTGTCTATAGTTCCACATCATATCAGAGAACCAGCAAACTGGAACAGTAATATCAATTTCACAAAACCATGATGCCATTGTATCATGTATCTGGACGAAACCAAATCTAATCAAGTTCCCAAACAAGCAACTGACCGAGGATGTAACTTGCGAGCAAACTTGATTTCCAGAAAGAAAAAGAAATTTAAAAATTTGACAAAATCGGGAAAACCCCAAAAATCTCCTCCCTTGTACCTGCCTAGCCAACCTTCTATAAGCAGCCTTAATTTCCTTACTACTAGCAGATTTCGGCACCCCGAGAGTGGTGTAATAATCTGCTGCAGCAAACACAACCGCTCTCCCAAATCTCCTTGCTACCATTTTCTTATTCAATTGAGCAGCAGAAGAGGGTAGAGAAACTTGCAGAAACTTCTTGTTAGCCCACATGACAGTCTCGCCGGCAAAGAAACAAGACGAAGAAGAACCCAAAGGAGGCAAGAAATTGCTCTGGCTTTGAGGCGTAAAACTCAAAGAAGATGAGGAAAACAGAGACGTGGTGCCGGCGGCGGTTGCCATTGTTGAATTTTGAGGAACTTCAAGAAAGGGATGTTGAGAAATTTTTTGAACTGAGTGTATGTATGTATTCGACGAATGTTGTAAGAGAATCCGGAGAATGTCACTGCTTCCTTGTATTTCGAGTTTCCAGCTCTGCTGTTGTTTGTCGGAATTTTCCTTTTTTGCATTTTCATTTTATAGATTTTCCCTTTTTTTTTCTTTTTTTAATTTGGGGTGGGTATGGTGATTTGTAGAAATTAAAAATTTGTGGTGTGACGCGCTTCTGCGTCATTGTACTAGCACCTTTTATTACGAAACAAGTGCATAAAATTTTAATTATCAAAAACAAAACAAGATATCCAGAAACGTCAAACTTGTTCAATGGATCTGGTGGCCCACTGAACCATCTAATTCTTAACATATAATGTAGAAAGGAGATGCTGGACCTAATTGTATTATATATCTTGATCAAATTTTAAATTCTTTTTATGTTTTTAAATCTTATTTATACAGTAATAATTTAAAATTATTAATTTATCTCAAATTTTATAACCGTACAAATTAATCTTCAAAACTGTGCCTTGTTAATTTGAGTAATTTAAAAATATCAATTTACAAAAATTTGTCATTTTGTTGTAATAAAATATTTTCTTATTTGTCTGACGAAATAAATTTTAATTTAAAAGTTATTAAAAATATTTCTGAATGGTCAATCTAGGAAATTATTTTTACGAACCACAAATTAAAAGAAAAATATTAGAAGAATTTTTTAATAATATAGCACTGTGGATTAAAGTAAATTGCACTTATGTAGATTATATTCTTATTTTTTAATGTTTTTGTACTTTTTTTAACTTTTCTAATATATATATATATTATTAATTGGCCAATCATGAAAAAATTTCAGCAAATCCTTTAAACTTAGAATTCATTTGAGGAAGCATTTAATTAAAATAGATTGATATAATTCTTAAATTACTTGAACTGATTAGGCATAACATTTTTAATGCAAAAATAAAAGTCAACACGAGTTCATTTAACCTTAAGCAAATATACAATCCATCTGCAGTGCATCTCCACTGCACCTGTTTTGCCCATGTTCTAATTTTGATATTTTTGAATTTTTTATGTCTTAGAAAGAACCTCATTGATAGATTGTTATCTTAAAACTAGTGGATTGGTATAACTGCAATTAATATCTTTTCAAACTTAACCAACCCAGAGATAAGACAGAAAAGAAATATGAGAAAAGGAGGGCCAAGGACAAGACAGATTAGATTGCAAGCAAAAACTACTTCAGAATCTCAAACTTCGACATAATAATCATAGCACATTAGTTTAGGCCCCAACCTCGAAAAAATGGCCACCAACTTACACGACTTAGTACAGTTTTCAGTATCCAAACATTTCAACATACAACCTGTATAAAAGCTAGAAGCAGCAACGGTTTCATCCGCTTCTTGTTATTAATCAGAATACATCAGGATGGAAACGTCCCGGGATGGAATTGCCCTGCTGAGCCCGGCGCAAGTGCATTGTCAAGGCATAGTTGTTAACCTGCAATAGAAAGCATTTAACCCAGGAGTTTCATTAGCCTATAATTTACCATCGGGCAATTTTTTTTCCCCAAGATGTTCTCTCTTCACCAGAGGACACATAAAAGTTGAGCAAAAACACTATGAAGCCAAGTCATTAATAACCTCAAGAGTTCGCAACTGCTCCTGGTATTGAGCCACCAACTGCTTCAACTGCAGCACCTCTTGGTTCCTCTCATCACACTCCTTTTGACGCTCATGCTGGATTGCTACGGCGCGCTTGAGGATGGCATTTTCCCGGAGAAGCGCCTCAATTTGTTCCTTCAGCATCAGATTTTCCTGGAACCAGGAAGATAAAAACACAAAAGACAGTATGTAATTCTCCATATTATTGAAGAAAAGTTTTGCTCATTTAGTCCAGAGGCTATTGCGCATCAGCCTCTTTTACTCTTGCAAAAGACTCAATAATGTTCCATGGACATTTATTCATGGAACCAGCTAAGAAGGCACCACAACTTCATCAACTGTACACATAAAGACATGATGCATAAAAACACTCGGCAAAAGCTAATTCCATTGAAATGAGAATAATGGGAACAGAACATTTTTCACCAATATCTATTCCAATCTGCAACTTCATATTTATTTAAAATCAGATGATAGACTTTGATCAGACGTGCTCTCCATCCTTTTTTCCCCCAATCCAAGAGGAGGTATTATGGATGGTTGCAGGAATAGAGGGAAATCATAGACCATACTTTGGTTTGGTATCAAGGAAGTAGCAAGGAAGAATCTCTGCCACAGGGAGGAAAGAGGTTTAGCTAGGAATTCCTAAAGCTTCCAGAGCAGGAGAACCTCTGAGTCTTTCCTGCTTCGACCCATAAAAAAAGGCAGAAGAACAAGGGCTCCGCCCTTTCGCAACCAGGAATCCTTCAGATATAGGGCAAATGGATCCTGTTACATCTTTTCAAGTAGAGATTCTCTATGAAAAATATGGAACGGAGTTTGAAGAAGGGGTGAGGAAGGAGCTCTTGACCCACAACAGATAGAGAAGAACCTATTCAGTCACATAGTTTGGATTCCCAGAATATCGTGATTGGCGCCCTTGGGGATTTCCATTCAATTCCATTGGGAGAAACATCATTTTTTTTTTCTAAAGAATTCGCAATGACATACCTGCTCCATGCATAATATCATGTAAAATGTTAACAAATTTCTGACTGCTACTTAGTATGGTCTGAAAAAGTGTCTAGAAATATCAAATTTAGATATTTGTGCATATGGTAGATAGGGAATGGTTACTGACCCTATGAAAGCAGTCCATAGCCTGAGCACTAGCCCGAGCACTGATGGATTTCTCCAAACTCTCTAATACACGTGCCACCCGGGATCTAGCATCATCTATGCTAGTGGCATTCATCATCTCCCGCACAAATAAGTCCACCCATTCAGCACCATCTTCTGGCACGTTGCTTTGGAGTTGAGGCTCATTTCCACCAGTTATTTCTGCACCTGCCAGTGATGCGCAATCATTGTTCTTTAAAATGTTTAACAGCAACCCCATACTGCTAACCACTATAGACATCCATTAATATTTAATAGGAAAAGTAGCATTTCTTCTATGTAAGAGCAGGCAGCCAAACTAAGTGCAATAAATATCCTGCTACAATGGAAGGCCACTGAAATGACATTCATATGATTCCGAGATCAAATAGCAGCAAACACATTCATTATGGCATGCCAAATCACAAAACTCTGGTACGTCAATCTTCCATAAAGAAAGTGCTACAACTGCCAAAAGATCTCTCTTGAATTACTTTATACACTTTCTGTCAATTTCCACCGGATATCCTACAGCAGTTTGGCTTCAGATAATAACCATTCAACAGACATTGTCATGATGCCATTAAAGTGAGTAAATTTGAGGTAACAGTTATAAACAAAAAAGTATGCAATATATACATGCATTCGAGACAGACACAGGATACCAACATCTGTCTTCAGCCTAGAGTAATAGATAAATTAAAATATTAGAAAAGCATGCATCACAAAATGAAGCAAGTATGGTACCCTTGCTTGTTTTTGCTGTGTAAAGACATACCTTTTGCCATATTTGGATTTTCTTCAGCAGGTAAGCCTGAGTTGCACTTCGCATCTCCTAGACAGAGCTCATTAAGGCTCTTAATAGCAGAATCTAAATCATTACCAGACTCTTCCAATGCTTTCTCAAGAAGCTGAAAAATAATTATGAAAACTGATCAGTAACTACAATTGTCTAAACAACTGCGCAATCAACAAACCGAGAACAAGTAAACTTCACCCATTAGATTAGGTAAAAATCTCACTTAGGGTTCTCAAAGATCAAAAACAAGGGATTTAATTTAACATACCAACAGGAGGATGCATGCGTGTGTGTGTGTGTTTGTGTGTGTGTGTGTGTTTGTTTATGTATTAAGATGAATTTAATAATCTCCTCATTTTTCAATGATCCAAACAAATAGTGCTTCAAATGGAAACCAATCATCAAACCATGCAAATTATTAGGAGTATTTAAGTAGAAAGTAGAAACACATGAAAGACTACTGCTGGAGAAAGTAAATTAAAAGAATATAAGACTAAATCTTGTTTTATATCAATCGTCGCAAGTTAAAATTAAACAACATATCTTACATGATTAAATTTAAAATTACATAACATTCTCCTCCAATAGCTTTTAAGGTAATAAAATTCTAAAAGCATTGAATTCAACGCAAGCAGTTAATCCCGAAGTTTATCAGACAAAATAAAAGTTACCTCATAATTAATACAACTGAACAATAGCATAATTCTGTGTGTATCAAACAATTCTAAACCTACTTGGCAATCCATGCATAAAGATACAGTTTCAAAGTGAACAAGGTAGAAAATTCGTAACCACAAAAGCCAAAACCCCATTGTCATAGAACCATTATTAAAATCAAACATTTCTAGCCAAAAACACGAATAAACTCATGAGCGATTTTAGATCTATCAGACCCTAGGAAACACAGAAACTCTAAACCCAGCGCCAAAACTCCACAAATTATAGATAAATATATATATATATATATATATATATCAAAAGATTTGGCAAGCTTCACCTGAATTTCCATATCAGGAAACAAGGCCCTGAGCTGATCAACTGGACTTGGATGAACCGGCGGCGAGTAAGTGAACCGGACAGGCGAAGTAGCGGAAGAGCACCGGAACTTCTTGTAAACCGGCGGAGACGCTGACGTCGGAGATGAGGCGGCTGATTCTATATCCTCAAAGAACGATCTCTTGCCACACACTATTGCAGACATTATTATTTCCAGCAAGTCGATTTAATTCAACAAAAAAAGAAAATATTTCTTCAGCTGCTCTTTCCTATCGAAATTCAAAAACAAAAAATAAAAGAGTCAGGAATTAGGGTTAGGGTTTTGAGGGTGCATTTAAGATTCTAACTTATCTTTTTCTCCAATTTCCTTTTTTATCTGCTTTTTTGGAGAGTGATGATTATGCTTATGAGGCCGTGCTGGTGATTGGTATTTATAGAGATGGGGATCAGACGGTGATCCAGAATAGAACAATGGGGCGGATTGTGGAGAAAATTCGTCATCTTTACGCGATTTTTTGAGCGTGCGGTTTAATGGTTTCCCCAAATTACCTCCGGTTGCCGTTTTTCCAATGTGGTGCAGTTCGCTTGTTGGAGACTGAAACGGAGGATTTGAAGTGAAGATAAAAGAGGAAGACTTGTAATTTATGAGGAAATTTAAATTGAATTGTAAAATAAAATATTGATGGTACTTATATTATTTCATAATTTATAATTTACTTGTAAAATAACATAATATAATTATCATAAATTATAAAATGTGCTGCAAAGTAAAAAATCAATGATATTGTTTCAATTATCTAGTCTTTTGATTGTTTATAGAGCTGTTAACGGATCGAATTTTTATTGAATCTATCATATTCGAATTCAATTATCAAAATTTATATCCGAATCAACTAGAAATCATATAGGATATTTGTTAGTTAGTATTATACCCAAATTCGATTAAAAAATCCAATTCGATTTCTTCTTCTTCTTTTTCCTCCTTTTGAATTTTATAAGAGTATTGTATTTACAAAGTAAATTTATATTATATTTGAATTTTTAACAACTTTTTATTATGTATTTGATGCTGCAGTGAGCTGAATGGTCCGGAAGTCCGGTGGATTGAGTT
>JACGDI010005752.1:0-20821 GCA_014898725.1 Jacaranda copaia
CACGCTCAAGGTATTGCAAATTTACTGTTTACTATATATTCTCTAAACACTCTCTATTTCACCGGAAACCTAACTTGAGCGTCGGAGTGCCTTAGCCGGGGCAACTTCAGCGAGTTTACGTTTGCTCTTGTTGCAGATCTCAGGCCCAATATCACCTAAGTCCACCGGAGTTCCGGACCATCAGGTTCATTGCAGCATCAAATTGTATAAATTGTGTATTGATTAATGATTAATGACTGACTCACCAAAATTCAAAAAGTAATTAAGTATAATTACGAAATGTTAAAAAATATAATAAATAAATTTACAATTAAAATAAAAACTACCATCATATATAATAAATTTATCACCCACGTATAAATGATATTCCAACCCAAAGTTTACTTATTGTAAAGTCTTGGGAGGTTTTGGATGTGGCAACTGCGAGACCCCCTTTTTGCCCTTCTCTACAAAACAAATGAAAGAAACAAATAAGGAAAGGCGTGTCAGATTTGTAAACGTGTGTACAAACACGTGGGTTTTTTTTTTTAATTTTTTTCTGGCCTTTCAAACTACGTGGACACTGGACAGTGGTATCCTATTGACCATCAAGAAGACCGACAAATTCTATAAATACCTTAGAAATTAGAATCAAACCACATTAAGCTAGCCTAATAAAAACAGTGACTTTTTCTTTTCTGGAAACTACCTATTCTTTTATTTTTTATTTCAACTTATCACATTCATATCATGTATATTTAATTTTTAATTAATTATTTTTATAAAAAATAATTAAATACAAATATAATATATTCACGAAACAACGAGGTAGTGTGTTGCTAGTAAAGTTGTAATTTGTTTTTCAATTAAACGAGCAGCACCAAAAATGCAGAATTAAAAGACACAAAACAGCAAATAAAGGATATGAATAAATAAGATACCGAGGGTAAAAGATTAAAATTAATTATAAAAGACTTAATTAAATAAATAAATAAGAAAATGATAATCAACTCAATAAATTAAGCACGTAAAAATGAACACCTCCAAACCTAAGTAGGATGAAGCTTGCCAAAGACCTAATTAAAATAAATATCAACAATTCTCAACTTGTACTGACGAGAGATTTAAGTAATCATTTGCAAAATCAAATTCAAACTTTACGCAAACACGTTTCAAGAGGAGAAATGCAATTCAACTTGTTACTTTCCAAGAAAAGAACCCGATTCAATTTCTATGCAACTTCAATAAAATCTAGCGATTTTGTAGTGCTTCAACTTATAAGTTTGATAAGATTAAAAGTCGTTTATAGTAAAAAGAGTAGTGTTTGGGCAAATTTGATTAGGGAAGTCGAATGATTCAAGTGCTATGCTTCTCGAGGTCTGAGATCTGCAACAGCAACATATGTTAAATTTGCCGAAGTGCCCTTGACGAAGGCATTCCGACGTTCAAGTTAATTCTGGTCGAAAGAAGATAATCAAACAGAATATTAAGAGCTTATAGTGCATTTGACATTACTTAGGAGCGCAGCTGATTATGAGGTATTTATAACCTCCTCCCAGTATGCAATATGTCAAGGTGCCCCTATTAAGTGTAGTGGGCCTTAGTCCTTGCTAGCGCATTAATGGTCATTCCAAAATTTGGTACTATTCCAAATGGAATCATCTCTTGGTCAGGGTGAATAGTACTTTGGGTAGGTGCCTTCCTATCAAAGATGGTGACAAGATTGCTGGTAGAGACTGTACCAACTGTCACGCGTCATTAATGCGGAGGTATGCTGCTTGTCAAAACATTAAATGCGATGAGGCTTTGAGTTAGCACCGGAATGAGCATCCTAATCGATCATAGTCGAATAGATGGGGCAGTCGACCAAAACGATGGTTGAACAGGGTGAAAGGCTTGAAGCCTCATGTTGAATGCAGTCGAGTATAGCATGCTCGACCATACGGTTGCCGTCAACTGGTCTAGCCCATCTACGCCCAGAATTAATGTTGAGCCATACACGCTAAATGGGCCTACTATGGGCTTGTTAGGTTATCCCATATCATGAGTCCCGTTTGCTCATGGTTTTGATCGAGCTTGTTGACAGGCAGGAGCAAAGAGTAGATAACTGAATAAAGGTTACAGCGGTTACCACGATTATGTGCATTCGACTAGAGTTTTGTCAACTCAATCGAAGTTTTTGAATACTCAACCAAGATTTTTGAATTCTTGACCACGATTCATGGCGGTTTTTCTACATTTAATACGCTAGTTACTTCATAAAATACGAAGCGTGAGGGGGCGGAGTGCAATTATTACTGCTGCTTAGGTTGCCATGCCCAAATGTCTATAAATATGTGGGATAGAGGTAGCCATTTGCACTTTTGCTAAAATTATATCTAGTCGAGTTCCTGCTGTCGAAGGTCTCCAAACCTTTCTTGCGCTTAGGGTTTGCAGGATATCTGTTGTAAGTTGCTCTACCCATTTGATCTTTTCTTTTGTGAAAATCTCTAGCAGTTCATATAGTGAGGACATTAGGTCCAAGAGCATAGCGCTTCAGGGGGAATTTGGGGTTGGAAGTGCATATGAAGCAACCTTGAAAATGGTTCAGATAGTTCATCGAGCGATAGCTCGAGTTCGAGCAGCTCAAGCATAGAAAGAGCTGTGTCTGGGGGTAAAGCTGGCCCGAGTGATTTTCTTATCTTTCGGAGTTGATATTTACACTGGACCACTACACAGAAATAATTTCCAAAATATCCCCCGCCAACTTGGTGCAAATTAGAGAGATATATCACATCCCTGAGGAATATGAGTTGTCGGTGCCGAGGGCTGGGGTAGAATACATTGACTTTCTAGAGGATGTGTAACGATATTTGAGGAATGGTTGAGGTGCAGTCTTAGGTTTCCTCTTGCCCAAGCAATAGTTGATCTCTTTGTAGGTCTAGAAGTCTGTATAACCCAACTGCTCCCCAACTGTTTTGCAACCTTTTATAATTTTGCTGTGTTAATGCATCTGTACAACCAGCCTACTTCATTTGCCAACTTTTTAAATTTATTCCATTTACCTATGTAGCAGAAGTCGGGTAGTACAGAGAAGTCCAATTTCTATTATTTAACAACTCAACCATGTTGAAAATTCTTAATATCCCCTGCTTCTTTGTATAGCCAATAGTGGAAAAAATATTTTTTCTATGTTTGGGGGCTAGGGAATTTTGCTATTCCAAGGGGTTGGTAAAGGGGGCTTATGGAGATGGCGGGGAATCAAACACCTAGTTGACCCAATATCTTTATTAGGGATTTGGTCGAATTCAAGCATATGGAGGCCTCAGTCTTGACCAAAGAAAGGTGTTTGGTGTTGGCTAACTTATTGCTGGCCATACTCGACTTGTCTACGGGCAATCGACTAGGTAGAAAATCTCATCGATTATATTAACTATGATTGTTTTCCTTTCTGTTCGATTCTGATGCATGTTGTTCTGTTTGTGTTTGCAAATTGGGAAGAGATAATGGCCAGAAGCCAAGCTGAAGCTTAAGCCAGGGCCTTGAGAAATGAAGAACGCTGTCGAGCGGCTGCTACTCGATGAGAGGCTCCCATTGTCGAGCCAGTTGCAAAACTGACCACCTCCACGCAATTAATGTCCGTTCCTGCAGTTCCGCAAATAGAAAAAATGCCCAAACCCCAATCAGCTCGACGAGAGGGACTGTGCAAAGTAGCCTTATGGGTCAGGGCAAAAGACAGATGTTTGAGCAAGAAGGCTCAATGCTAAAGAGGGTCGCAGGCGACAAGGGAAAATAGAAAGCGGTAACAGGCTACGACCTATTTGGAAAGCCTGGCGATGGAGTGCTATTCCAACTCCCCTCGCTACCATGACCTCGCTTTAGGATTGACCCCACCAATAAAATAATCGATTCGACCTCTATCCTCCAAGGCGAATGACTGGCGATAATGCCTTGAAGTAGATGATCTCAAGGCTTTTCTTACCCAACCAACAAAAATTGTTGAACCTGAGTCAGGTTGAGGTTTTCTAAGCATTGGTCTACCACTGTAATATGGTAAGCATTAGGTCAACAATTGCTCGTCAAGTTCCTTTTTCACAGCCGTACTGTGGATTGACACTTTTTATATTTTAGGTGATCCAATTGGGCTACAACATCTTTCGCCGATCGAAACTAGCATTGGCGGATTGAGAGGAGCTGTAAGGGGGAGGGGATTTAGAAACCCTCAGGTACAGCTCGAGTCGTCGCAACTTTGGGTCAACGAGCTAACCAAACAAGTTGTTGAGCTCAAGGAATAGCTAAACTCTAAAGATCAGCAGTTGGTCTAAGCAATGGAGGAGAGGAGCCACATGGACTTAATAATAAAAAATGCTCATTTGGACCTGTAGGTGAGCTTTACCTTTGGTTGAGCACAGGATTGCATAACACTTCACTTTGGTGGGCAATCCTCAATCAAACAGCTAGACAGAGGTGACCAACAGAACAATTCTTGACCATCTGAAAGCTAGAATACATGATACTTGCTCAAACTGAGCCGACAACCTCCTTGGAGTGCTATGGGCATACAGGACAACCCCCCAAATAGCCACAGGTCATAGCCCTTACAGTCTCATCTACAGATCTGAGGTAGTCATCCCTTTGGAGCTTATTCAACATACGGCTTGAGTCATTCACTTTCATCCGTTCTGAAATACATTAGAGAGAAAACTCGACCTTGAGATAATCGATAAGCGCAGGCAAGAAGCTTATAATACAATGCAACGCTATAGGTCAAGGATGGCCAAAAATTATAACAAATAGGTCAAACCACACCATTTTAAGGTTAGAAACCTCGTTCTTAAGAAGGTGGAAGTCTTCAAGAATGTTGGGCCACCAAAAATAATGAGGTTGAAAGTCGTTTATAGTGAAAAGAGTAGTGTTTGAGCAAATTCAATCAGGGAGATCGAATGATCCAAGTGCTATGCTTCTCGAGGTCTAAGATCTGCAACAACAACACTCATTAAATTAGTCGAGGTGTCCCCGACAAAGGCACTCCAATGCTTAAGTTAGTTCTGGTTAAGAGAAGATAATGGGATAGAACATTAAGAGTTTATAGTGTATTTGACATTACTTGGAGCGTGGTTGGTTATGAGA
Source organism: Jacaranda copaia (assembly GCA_014898725.1). Taxonomy (NCBI): domain Eukaryota; kingdom Viridiplantae; phylum Streptophyta; class Magnoliopsida; order Lamiales; family Bignoniaceae; genus Jacaranda; species Jacaranda copaia. The sequence goes on from JACGDI010005752.1 coordinate 5,089, forward strand.
TATTTATAGCCTTCCTCGGCATGTAATATGTCGAAGGTGCCCCTATCAGGTGTAGTAAGCCTTAGTCCTTGTCAGGGGGTTAATGGGTATTCAAAATTTCAGTACTATTTCAGGTGACATCATCTCCTACTTTTTGTGGTGAATAGTACTTTGGATAGGTGCCTCTCTGTCAAAGATGGTGATAGGATTGGTGGTAGAGACTGTACTGACTATCACGCACCATTAATATGGAGTTGTGCTACTTGTCAGAATATTAAATGCAGCGAGAGTATGAGTCAGCACCGACATGAGCATCCTGGTCGATTGTAGTCGAACAAATGGGGCAATCGACCAGAGATATGGTTGAACAGGCTGAAAAGCTTAAAGTCTCCTGTTGAATGTGATCGTGTACAACATGTTTGACTATACAGTTATCGCCAACTAATTTAGCCCATCTGGGCCCAGAACTGATATTGGGCCGTGCATGCTAAGTGGGTCTACTATGGACCTGTTGGATTGTCCCATATCAAAGTCTATTGCACTGTCTAAATTTTGGGCTTTGTTTGGTTATGTTTTTCTGAAACAACATTGTTTTAGGAAATTATAATCAAATATATTTTTATTTTTTCTCTAAAACACACATTCTTCAATATATCTACATATATTATATATATTATTATTCTAATGTTGAAAAAATTATCCAATTCTATTTCACCTTAAAAATCTAACAAAAAGCATTTATTTAATTATTACAGTAAAAAAATGTCTGTTCCAAAATATAAATAAATATATCAAAAAATAATTTTTATATTTTTTTAATAATTCATTCTCTCAAAATTCATAATAAATATATAATAAAATCAAACAAAAAAAATATGATTTATTTTTTAAATTTAAATTTGTCTATTTCTACTAGTTTCTTTGTTTTCAATTTATGCACTTGGACCAGAAGTCAAGGCACATAGTTGTGTACACACATGATGAGCTCTTTTTCCAACAAATAGTACAATTGCAGTTTCAAATCTCATAAATGAATAATTAAGAAATCAATCATATTCCTCCTTAACATAATTTTAACATGAAAAAATTAGTTTACCCTTAATTATTTAATATATTTTTAATTTAATTTAAATATTCTTTTATTATTATTATTATTTTTCCTTCTCTTTCATTCCTTTATTTGTTTTTGTTTTTCATTTCTCTCTTCTTGCATTATTTTATATATTTATCACTTTATACACATATAAATTTATCATTATTTCTCATTTGTCATTATTTCATATATTTTTATTTTATACATATATATAAATTTATTTACAAAATGTAAATCAATTTTATTTTTTTCTTATCAATTATATTAATCTTTCTTTCTATTAATTCATTCTAAATTAAATAAAATTTAAATTTCATAAAAATATATAGCATATTTTTTATTTATACTTAAATACATATATAAATTTATCTATAACATTTAAATAAATTTTATGTATATATTTTTTCTTTCAAATTATTCATTTCAAATTAAACATTATATATATTTATTAATAAATATATAATATATTTATATACATATATATATTTTTGTTTATAAAATATTTATATATTTATTATCATATATATGCTAATATACATAATAATATATGCAATATAATACATATATGATATAAAACATAATAATATATAATACCTATATGATAATATACAAATAATTATTTAATAGCATATATATAATATATAAAATTCTACCCACTCATCCCCAACCCCCAACCCCCCACCCCAAGCCTGAACCTCCAACTTCTGCCCTCCTCCCCAAACTTGACCAGCATTGTGGCCAGATCTGGCCACTATATGGCCGCCAATGACTGATTTCAATTTTTATTTTTTTTTTGTTGTTGTTTTTTAATCACTCAAGTATCAACCACTACCAGAGGGGGATGTTGGTGGAGGATTTCGGTGGTTGGTGGGTTGAGTAGTGATTTATATATATAATTATATATACACTTATATATAATATATGCACAAATATATAATATAATATATACATTATATATATGGTAAATATATTCTATTGTATATATATGTTTTTAAAATTATAATATAATTTGATCTAAATCGTTGATTTTTTAAAAGAAGATCCAATGGTTAATGAATAATGGCATAATTATCTTTTTATATATAGAAATTTAAGCCCAGATGCATGCACGGGCGGGTGTCTTACACCCGCGCTTTTCGGGGAGTTCATTGTGTGATTTTTCAAAATATGAGGGTATTTTTTGTGTATTTATTTTTTCAAAAGGGGGTAATTTGTCAATTTTTCTTAACACAAGGGGGTTGTTTGCACTTTACCCCCCATTTAATTAGTTCATGCTCTTAGATAAATACTATCTTTATCATTATGTATTACTATTGTTGATTTTGTTTTGAAATTTGAGCTACAATTACGAGAAATATAAGAAACGATATGAAACGGGCGTTGGAGTATTTCTCGACGCATGTTGACATGATGCTGCACGCTGGAATGCAAGGAGACTTGCACTGGGCATGCAACCTATTGGAATGTTGCACTATGGCTCGAGTTTTTTGCACTCTGGCACAACAAGATTGCTGCCAAGACAAGATACGCTTGCCGAGGCACAAGTCATGTGCACCTTGGCATGACACATAGGCCCATGGGCCAATTTTGAGATTTTTTCCAGGTATTTAAACCTCATTTTCTTTCAAATGACTAAAATCAATGTGAGACTAAACATAGATAATAGTTTTTATACTATTTTAGAGATAGTAAATCAGAATGGAGTTCAGAATTAGGGTGTTAGGTGTTCTCATGAGATTTGTAGGACTCAAATTGTACTTGTCACTTTGATTTGAAATCAATAATTTTTTTAATCGAGTAAATTAGGCATATTATTGAACCACATTAAATCTTGTTGTCAATTCTACTATTTGATCCTTTTGGGTTACAACAAATTGTGATCAAAGCCAGGATTGACTAGATGTTAGCCATGAAGTACGAGGTAGAGAAATTCGATGAAAAGAATGACTTTGAGTTGTGGAAGATAAAGGTGCATGTCCTCCTATGTCAATAAAGTTTTAGAGAGTATTAAAGGTTAGAGATTTCTTGCTAGAGATGCTGTCAGATGAGGAGAAAGATGAGTTTATGGTGAAGGCTTACAATACTCTGGTATTTTCTTTAGTAGATAATGTACTAAGAGAAATTGCCATAGGAAATACACAAGTGGGATTGTGGTCAAAGCTGGAGAGTCAGTATATGACAAAGTCCTTCACAAATGAGCTGTACTTAGAACAACAATTATACACATTGAAAATGAAGGAAGATACATCTATTACTCAACACAATGATTATTTCAATAAGGTGATTCTGGATCTCACTAGTAGAGACATACAAATTAAAAATAAAGATTAAATTTTAATTTCCTTGCATTCCTTGTCTAAATCCTTTGAGCACTTGGATACTACTTTGCTATATGGGAGAGATACGATTTCAATAGAGGATATGAAAGCTTCATTAAATTCAAATAAATTGAGAAAATATGTTTTGGATAGTAATGATAGTGAAAGTGGAGAAGGATTGATTGCGAAAGGGAGATCGAGAGAAAGGGAAAGGAGTAGAGGCTGATCTAAATCCTGAACCAAGCCTAGAGCAAATGATAAATATTTTAGGTATAGAGAAAAGGGGCACTACAAATAAAATTGTCTGGAACATGGAACGTTGTAGGATTCATGTGAATCTTCTTATCAGAAATGGGATAATGTTGTAGAAATTGTTGAGGATGAGTTTGATGGTGGGCTTTCTCAATGTTACTGATAGTCTTATGAATTCAGAGTAGTTTTTGGATAGTTGCTATTTCTACCATATGTGCCAACGAGAGGATTGATTTACCACTTATCATAAATATGATAATGGTAAAGTGCTAATGGAAAATGATGCTTCTTGCAGAGTTGTATGGATTGGTATAGTAAGTATCAGAATGCACAACAATATAGTGAAGACCTTGATAAATGTGCATCATGTTCCTGATCTGAAGAAAAATCTAATATCCCTACGTACTCTGAACAAGAATGGTTGTGAGAATAGAGCTTAAGATAGAGTTCTGCAGGTTTTCAAAGGTGCACTGCTAATCATGAACGGAGACAAGAGAAATGGTCTTTACATATTATAAAACAGCACAATTTTTAGTACTGCAGTAGTTTTTTCATCAATCAATGATACTATAAGATTGTGGCATATGCGGCTTGGGCATATGAGTAAGAAGGCAATGTCAAAATTGAGCAAACGAGGTTTGCATTATGGAGAGAAGAATGGAGAGCTGGATTTCTGCAAACAGTGCGTTCTCAGCAAGCAGCATAAAGTGAAGTTAACACCACAGTTCATAGGACCAAGGGCATCTTGGATTACATTTACTAAGATCTTTGAAGGTCTTCTCAAGTTCTCTCAAAGGGTGGTGCTAGATACATGCTGGCATTCATTGATGACTTCTCATGGAGAGTATAGGCGTATATTTAGAAGCATAAGGATAAGGTGTTTGTCAACTTTAAGCAATGTAAGACTTTGATCGAGAAGCAGATAGAAAAAGGGATCAAATGCATGAGGATTGAAACAGATTAGAGTTCTGCAACAAGAAATTTTAGTAATTCTACGATAAGGAAGGAATTGTGAGGCGTCGCACAATTATACATACACCACAGAAAAATGGAGTTATAAAATGGATGAACAGGACTATCTTGAAGAGAGCTAGATGCATGCTCTTTAATACCATATTGCTGAAGGATTTTTTATCAAAAGCAATTAATACTGTTTGTTATTTAGTGAATAAGTTACCATTAATTGTTTTGGATTGCAAGACACTAATAAAAATTTGGTTCGGTTCTCTTGTTGATTATTCAAATATGAGAGTATTTGGGTGCCCAACCTATGTTCATTTTTGTAATGGGAAGCTTGAGCTAAGGGCTAGAAAATGTATATTCCTAGGCTATATAGATGGAGTTAAGAGTTATTGTTTGTGGTATAATGATTACAAGGGCTCTAAGGTGATTATCAGCAGAGATGTGATATTTGATAAGTTTGCTAAGGTGAAGAAGGTGGAGCAAGGTGAAAGCAGTCAACAAGATATTAAAGAGAATGTGGAGTTTGAAATTGACACTGCATGAGTTTCAAAGGAAAAATAGAAGATGGTAGATAAAGTTAGTGAAGGCTCATTATCACCTAATCAATAGTAAGAAAATGTTCACTACAGAATTATTATTTAGCTTGCGATAGAGAGAAGAGGCAGATCAAACCACTACAACAATTTACATATTCAGATCTGGTTGCTTATACTTTGAGTTCAGCCAAGGAGTTTGTGGTTGATGATCCAATCACATATAAAGAGATCATTTCTCATCCAGATTACGATAAATAGGTAGCAACAATGAGTTAATAGATGAAGTTTCTACACAAGAATAGCACATGAAAGCTGGAGGATTTACCTAAAAAGATAGAAAATTGTAGGTTACAAATGAATTTACAAAACGAAGAAAGGGATTCTCGGCGTTGAGGATGCTAAATACAAGATGTGATTGGTTGCTAAGAGTTTTACTTAAAGAGAGGGAGTTGACTTTCATAAAGTGTTCTCCCTAGTTGTAAAGCATACTTCCATTCACATGTTACTTGCCATGGTAGCTTTGTTTGATATGGAGCTTGAGTAGATAGATATGAAAGGAATGCTTTTACATGGCAAGTTGGAAGAACAAATTTACATGAGTCAACAAGAGGAATTCATTATTTTCGGTAAGGAAAGTTATGCATGCCTTTTGAAAAGGTCTTAGGCATTGGTGTAAGAGGTTTGATGATTTTTTTACCAAGATAGGATATACTAGATGCATTTATGATTGTTGTGTATATCATAAGAAATCTAGTAATAGCCTTCTCATGTATTTGTTTCTATATGTTAATGATATGTTGATTGCATTTAGAAACATATCTAAGATCAATATTTTAAAAGCTCAGTTGAGTAATGAATTTAAGATGAAGTATTTGGGCAGTGTGAAAAACATTTTGGGCATGGAGATCATCCGAGACAAACACTCGGGATTGTTGTACTTGTCTCAATAAAATTATATAGAGAAAGTACTTGAGTGTTATGGGAAGGATAGTCCAAGCCAGTTAGTACGCTACTTGCAACTCATTTCAGGCTCTTATCAGATCTATCACCAAATACCGAGGAGGAGGTAAGGCACATGTCAAATGTGTCATATGCTAGTGCAGTTGGTAGCTTGATGTACACTATGGTGTACACTAGGCTAGATATTTCACATGCAGTCAGTGTTGTGAGCTGGTACATGTACAAGCTAGGAAAGATTCATTAGTAGGCAGTGAAATGAATTATGAGGTATTTGAGAGGTTCTGCTGATAGATGCTTGAAGTATAGTTAATTAAATTCTACTACTAGAATTATTGGCTATGTGGACGTGGATTCTACCGGAGATTTGGATAGTAGAAGGTCTATGACTAGATATGTGTTTTGTAATTCAAGTTGTATGGTTAGCTAGAAGGGGACTTTGCAATCATCAGCTGCACTATCCATAATCGAAGCCGAGTACATGGCTTTGGCTATAGGCGTGAAGGAAGGCATTTGGCTAAAGGGGCCGATTGATGATATGGTATGAATTCTAATATTAATACAGTGTTTTGTGATAAGTGAAGTGCCATACACTTGTCAAAGAATCAAGCATTCCATGAGAGAATAAAACACATCGATGTGAGGTATTACTTGTTTGGGATATGGTGTATCAATGTGTTATTTTAGTTGATAAAGTTAGGACTAAGGATAATCCAGCAAATATGCTAACAAAGATCGTTCCAAGAATTAAATTCAAGCATTGCTTGGATTTGATTAACATTTGCCGACTTAGATGATGGCTCTTTTGGGGACATGGACAAAGAAAATAGATGGAGAATTTCAAGTTAAGGTGAGGAATTGTTGATCTTACATTGAAATTTGAGCTATAAATGATGAGAAATAGAAAAAACAATGTAAAATGGAATGGAGCAGATGAAGCAGGCATTGAAGCATATCCTAACGTGTGTTGGTAGGATGCCATGTGTTGGGGCGCAAGGAGATACGTACCAAGGTGTGGAACTGCACGGAATAGGCCCATGACGTGTGCTCTAGCGCAAGGATGTCACAAGCGGTCATTAGAACCGCTTGCATATGCGCATGGCCTACTGGAATGCCGAGTTAGGGAGTTAGTTTTTTAAGCCTTAGTGCGGTGAGATTGCTGCCAAGACGAGATATGTGTGCTGGGGCACAAGTCATGCATGCCTAGACAAAGGCATGCAGGTCTATGGGCCAATTTTGAGATTTTCTCTGGGTATTTAAACCTTATTTTCTTCCAGATGACTAGAATTAATGTGAGACGAACCTTAGACAATAGTTTCTACATTACTTTAGAGATAGTGTCTCAGAACGAAGTTTAAAATGAGGGTGTTAGATATTCTCATAAGATTTGTGAAACTCAAATTATATTTGTCACTTTGATTTGGAATCAATAAATACTTTTCTTTGTTGGGTAGATTACGTATATCGTCAAACCACATTCAACCTTATTGTCAGTTTTATCGAATTACTTTGCTTTTATTTCTCAATTTCATTATTTGGTCTTTCTGAGTTACAACAATTATTATTTTATTTTGGGTCTTAAAATGCCACCTTGTGCTACCACAATGTCCTCTTGTTGGGTTACACATCAGGAACTAGGGTTGGGATTTGGATTCGGGTTTCAAGGTACCCAACTCGATCCTATCGAGCATTCTTCGTTTGGGTCGGATATTTTTAGTCTACCAACTTGAACGTGTATTTATGGGGGTACTCAAAACTTTGGGAGTTGGGTATCAGATATTGGCTTAGGGTACCCGATGCCTGATCGAATACCCCAATTAAAAAAAAAAAAACTAATTATATTTTTAAGTATTATACATTTTTAACTAATGCTTATGTTATTGTTTTGTATTTGTTCTAACTTGTAAGACTTTAGATATTAAATATTTGATTTAGTTTGTAATGTATTTGGATAATGATTTTTTTTTTTTTTTAACTTTGTTGGTTTTATTTTCGAATTTGTTCAAATGTTTGGATTTAATGCTTTTGTGAGTTGCAACTTGTGATGAAATATTATTGTGATATTGTGAAAATGTGAACTATAAAGTGTGAAATTGAACTGTAAATTTGTGATAAATAGAGGATAATGATAATATTGACAAAATATTATTGTCAATATATGATACATATCATACATTAGACATTAATATTTACATGTAAGTTTTAAAATTATATACTAGTTAGAATTTATAACTTGTGAATGATGAAATATAATGCTATCAATTGGTTCATGAAGAAAATAAATAATAAATTAAAAAAAATTAATTTTAATTTATTAAAAATAAATAAAAAATAGTAAGAATTTGGAAGTACCCAATGAGGATACCTCATTAAACGGGAGTTGAAACTCGAGTATTAAAAAATAATACCCAAGCCCTCTAGTATCCGTACTCTTGGGGTACCTTACCCCCGCCAACCCCTGTCAGGAACTGTCCACACCTAAATTCTTAGACCAACCAATTATTTTTATAGTTGAGCGTGGAATTTGGTGAGGAATAATTAGGTACAGGGATTTGAAGTCTTTAAATACATTCAATTGTGAATATATTAGAATTGAAAATTTGTGAAGCATAGATTCTCCACTGAGTATTCTTGTCTACTTCGACGCGGACTATTATTTATGATCCGCTAATAGTCTCAAAAACCACATCGTATGGTGTAAAATAAAATATTTGTTAGTCGTTGCCGTATTTGTGCCGTTGAACTTTAGATCCAACAATGTTGTGTTCAATTGTGTTATTAAATAATCAAAGAGATGTTTGCCTCAAAAATAGGACAACATAGACCTTGGACAGTGGAATTTCTTTTTTGCACTATTACCGTATTATTGATCAAATAACATCATTATTCTCATATTTATATGTTTGTATGTGAGATTGTAAGTTGAAATCTCAACAAATGAGCTCAAGGTGTATGTGTGTGAAGAAAAATAAATACATATTTGTTACCACTTTAAATTTTCTTATTTCCCATAAAAAGCCCATCTTTGAAGTTATTTTCTCAGCAAATTCTAACTCTTGAGACTTTGTTATCTTCCTTCTTTATCATATGATACGAGGCATCTACATCTGCATTCCCATTTCCATCTGCACCTGGTGAGACACAGTCTTAGTTGAATCACACTCTCGAACCCATCCAAAAGTTCAGCATGCAACTTACGATTAAATTGGCTAAAAGAAAGGTTTAGCCATCAAGATGCCGGTTAAAGAAAGTTCTAATGTGGGGCGCCATATGGTACATAATTACCTTAAAAGAAATACCCTCTCTAAGACATCCAAGCTACGGACCATGTCCAAATTAGATATTATACAGCTGGTAAAATAAACTTGAAATCAATTCCCTCTTAATTTAATGATCTAAATCGCATAAAAAAAGTTCATTTGGGTGAAATATAGATCCAAATCCCCTATTCAAAATATTCGTACCACTTATGCCGTCTCAAGATCTTCTACGTCAAACTTACTATTCCCTTTCACTCAAATTTATAGTTATTATTTTTTTAACATTTTGAAATAATGTTTTGTATTTTAAAAATATTCTTTTTTAAATTTAGTGATGTCTAAATCCATCGTCGCCAGGCATGAAAAGGTCCAACTTTGCAGGTTTATTTCCAACAGCACACATAATGGAGTTTTATGCTTAGAAAACGTTCCCAAATGAGTAAGAGAAGGATTTTGCCACCTCTTATATAGCATGGACAAGACTTGATATTATAAAAAATTAGTTTTTAAATTGAAAAATGATTTGACACAATTAAAATGGTACTTGGTTAAATTTATTTAAAAGATTTATAAATTCTTACATTTTATAAGATATTTTTTAAGTACATAAGATGTTACTTCTTATTTTAAAAATAAGTTTTTAAAGTATTTGAATAAAATAAAATATTAAGATTTATAAAGTGTTAATAATGATAAATTTAGCAATTAACTTGATTGAAATTAAAGAAGTTTGCTTGAATTTTAATAAGTTAGGAACTCTTTATATATATATATATATATATATATATTAAAAGAACTCAAAAGATTTTAACATATATCTTATTTGGGGAGTTTATAAACTTTTTTTTTTTTTAAATTATCAAATAATTTATCATGTCTTATAAAATATTTTAAGAAACTTATAATTAATCTCAGTCAAATATCCTGTAATATAAGTACTTTCAACTATTATTTTTAATGATAATAATATAAAATACACAGAGTTCCACCTTTTCGATTCAAATTCAAATTTCGTGAAAGACCAAATCTGGAATTTTCCTTTTTATTTTCCTCAAAGAATGGAAGAAATATAACATTAGATTCATAAGCGAACAAATTATGAATGTATGTTGAAACTCAATTCCATACCCAAAAATTCTTTTGTGACAAAAAAATAAAACCCCAAACCAATAATTGTTTTCAAAATATTTCAGACGGCAAACTGGAAAACCCAACTCTCCATTTTATCTAAATCACGTCCCACAGATCACTAAAAAGAGTCTCAATTCAGGTCCTATGACTCTTTGTCATGACTACAAAACATTCGTAATTAGACAACGTTTTGACAGTTGAATTTCTAACCCATGTGCTTAGTACTAAAGACCACACTTTTTTTTGACTTCTTCCTATACCTGTTGGCAAGATGTAAACCCCTTTTCTGCAATTAACTGTATGTGGACAGGGGCAAGTTGAGATGAAGTGACTCGGGCGGCTGGATTCAATTCAGATTCAGATTCTCTATCTAATTAGTATTTTATCTCCTTAATTTCTTGCTTTCCGAATATGCGTACGTACTGAATATTTCACTAAAATAAATAAATAAATATATATATATTATTATGGAACATAAAACATCAGTTAAATTAGACTACTCTAGATGGACCAAACCTGACAGCATGCAATAAAAAAATATATACATATTGTGTGGAAAATGAAATATTAGTTGAAATTATGTGATCTTAAATAAATGGGTTGGACCAGCGAGTTGCCTTCTCATTTTGGTCTGTAATCTCAAGTTTGTACGTTTAAATTAAATAAAATTAATTTATTCTTAATTTCAAAATTGTCCTCCTAGATAAATGAATAAAATATCTAGTTTACCCCTAAAACGGCTTTAGGGCAGGTTGCATGTTATAGGACGGTTCACTGAACGTAGACATAAGTAGATCCACATGTACAACTTGGAGATGCGACGGTTCAACGAACGCCCCATCAACTTGCACATAGTTGTACTAGATTTGGCATTTGGTCCGCGTTAAAGTCTTGGAAGTTTACTTAGAATTCGACTTTTTATGATTGGACGATAATGCCCAACAATTTGATGCATCAAAACAACTGAGTAGACATTGAACCTTTTTTTTTTTTCATATATATATATATGCATACATAAAGATTAAAAAGTTAGTAGAATTTGAATCCTAATATTATATTTATATGTGTGGCGATAATATCATTAAATTAATTAATCGCTCGATCACTTTATAAGACATCAGGATTGATTAAGAAAGGGTTGGTAAAATAATTTATTTTTTTAAAGTGTGAAAATAAAATCCATGACCTACTTAAAATTAAAAAGAAAAAGCAAAATATTTCTTTTCAACCAAGTGTTCCTAGAGAGTGCTTGTATATATCCGTGCGCATACATGTACATAAATAATAATATTATTGCTAATTGTATCTTTGGCATGGGCAAATTTGAGAAATTTGAAGCCCAGCCAATTAATATCGTTAATTGATGTTGACATAAACCTTGAAAACCAGGATAGGTTGAACTTTTGATTCAATATGTTGGGTTCTTAGCTTGTTAGACGATTCACCCATTTTGAAAGATTGAATTTTATTAAGAAATTGAATACTCCAGGCATAAATATTAATTTAAAATTTTAACAGAATTATATTTTTGTTATAAATTAGGTGGCGCGCATTAAATGTATCGATTGACCATACTTAATATATGATATTTGACGACAATTGTGGACAACAATAATTGTACAAGTTAATATTTTTTCGTAAAATATTTTTAAAATATAATATTTAAGTGAACGAAATAAAACTCCTCATAACCAACTCAAACTCACAAAATCATAAGGTTGGACCACGATATACAAATATTGCACGTCTCACTTAGCTCTTTGAGAATTAGTCTATGGTTGTTTCAATTTTATACTGACACTTTTGACTATTGCAGGTGGGAAAGGAACTTTACGAATTTCAGAATCTTGCACTCCTTGTCAGCCTGATCAGATATATTTGCGTACTATGTATTATGTTAGAATTAGATATGTTGGAAAATCATGCAAACTAAAATGAACCCTAATTCCGATGTGGACCCCAAAAGGAATTTCTCTGTTTTGGTACTAATCCAAAATAGGATATTGACAAACACACACATTTGGAATTTTAGACCAAATCAAGTTAACAAGTAAAAGAAAAATGGATAAGTTTAGGGCGTGTTTCCTTTCGATTATTTACTAGCTAGAATTTGTTCATTTTTTGAAGAATTAATAAATTAGAAGTACTTCTCTTGAAATAAATTTAAAATTATAGTATACACTTGCCAAAACACATTTCATTTAGGACTACTTTTTCTTTCGCTTTCCACTTTAAAATAATTGATTTTTTCGGATTCGAGCTTTTTGAGTTTCACAAAACAACCTTTTGATTACAAAGTTGATTGAGCCAATAGATTTTTAATGAATTCAAAACAATCTAAATCAAAACATGATGTTAGAGGCGTCTAAGAAATCATGAAACCTTTTTTTAATGCATGTGCATGTAAAAAGATTCAGTAAATTTGAATCCCTATACATATTAGGTTTATATTGGTGGATTAAATGATCACTGCTTAAGATATTATAAAACCTTAAAGGTTGCTTATTTTCAAATTGTGGAATAAAAACTTGATAGATCCACAAAAGTTTAAAGTCATGTTTGGTTCAAGGATTAGGAATGACTTACAATCAATAATAGCAAGTTCTTTGGATTTATTTGAATAAATTTCAAAATTTCCAGTTATTATTTTGAACTATTTTCATAAATTAAAATTTCATGTAGAAAAGAAGTTATTTAAAATCATTCAGTCGAGGTTCCTTCCCCAATCATCCAAATGCGACCTAAGAATAAAGGTGAACTTTTCCAGACGATTAATTATAATAGTGAATACTGAATAGACGTGTTTTTACATGTGTTAATTGTCGTAGGAAAAGAAGATTCATTCTCCTTTTATAAAGGGTTGGATAAAGGCCAAAAAAAAAAAAAAAAAAAACAAGAAGGAAGAAGAAGAAGAGAAATCCTAAAAGAATCTGGCTAGCCAAAATATAATAAAAATGAACATACGCTTCTAAATTTCCTTTTCATTTTTTAATTTCAGCGGAAGGAATCATGAAAAGAACTATAGAATTAGAAGAAAGAAAAGGAATCTTGAAGTGTTCAAGTTTTGGGGCAACATGGCTCTATTATTCTTCTTAATTCACACGTACACGTAAGAAAAGAATTTGTTAAAGTTCAAACTTTATTGGGAGAACGAAGCCGTTGAACCAATTTGTCATTTGATAACTGATTCTATTAAAAAATTATGAAAATGTTTGGTTATATTTTTTTGTATGATTTTATTATGTATTTTGGGAAAATAAATTATTGGAGAATGTGAAAAGTATGGTGGGGAATGTAACTGATTTTTGGTTATATTTTGGGAAATAGTTAAAAATTGATTTTGGAAAATTTTGGTGTGTTTGTTTATATTTTGGGGGCAGATATTTTTTTTATTGTAACAGTTAAATCAAATTATTTTTGCTGGGGCTTTGGGGTAAAAATGGAATTGAGTAATTTTTTTATTATTAAAATAATAATAAATATATATGATATATATATATATATATATATATATAACATAGTATGCATACATTGAACAATGGGGAAGTTTTGGTCCTTTTGGAAATAATGAAGGACAGTATAAGGTATTTGAGAAAAAAAAAATTGTATTTTTGAGGGAAAATGAGGATATATTTGGTTATATTTTTTTAAAAATAATTTTATTTTGGAAAAACAAACCAAACATTCCCCATATCTTTTTTAAAGACCGTGTTTAAATTGTAGAGATAAGGGATATTAAAAATTTGTTATTTTTGATACGTTCTTAAAGAATGTTGTTCAAGTTGTAAGAAAAGAGATATCAAAGTATTTAATATTTTTAGTATATTCCCTTTTACAATACTCTTTTTCTCCCTCTCTACATATACACATACACCAAGAAACGTTAGAATTTGAATCATAAACCTCACATTTATAAGTATGAAGCTAATATCATTGGATTAATTATGACAAAATTTGTTGAAGTGGTCAAAAACGGAATGAAGATGCTCAGCAAAAGAAATCTTCTTTTTTCTGTCTTTTTTCTTTGAATTTGTCAAACAAAACACTAACTTGTGTTTGAGGTCCAACTGAAATTTTGATTTAAGTGAACAAAGAATATATAAGATTGTTTATTTTTGGTTCCAAAACCAATATATAGTTCTAGACTATAATATCATTATTGAATGATCATCCTATGATGAGTATTTTATTGATTCAATAATATTATCCTCACATTTATATATATGAAGTTTTGGTTTGACCCTTAAATTTGCGTTTTCATAATAAGAACGACACACCTCATTTAGGATACATGTGGATCCACTTTTAGAAAAATATATTTTGGAGATTTTTCTCAATTTTTCAGTGTGACAATAAATTTATTATTGAGTTGAATCAAAAATTAGGCTAATAAGTCAGCATGTTTTTTCTAACATTTCGTTTGAAGAAAACATGTGTATTATACTTCTTTTCTTTGGCCTGCAATAATTTTTGCCTTTTAAACTAGAGTCCTATTTCCAACAATGAAGTGCATATTTTGTAAATCATTGAAGACATGCTTTAAAAATAGAGTTGAAAGAACATTTTTTTTGAAAAAAATACATCAACAGCGTATCATCTTAAAAAAATAACAAAACGAACATGTTTTTCGACATTTTTAACATGTTTAAAATAGAGAAGAAAACAAAATTCTCTTATTACAACATAGCAAACTATGTCCAATTTCCCAATGAGAATTTCAAACATAAAATCTTTAAAATTTGAAGATGGAGATCACCCTTTAGACCTTAGTAGGTAAAATTGTGGGCATTACCCTCAGTTTCTGAAATGAGTCAGCCAAAGTAAATTGTGACCACTCTCCCTTTGGATAAAAAATACAAGAAAATGGGTAGGTACACCAATTGGACCAAGTGTGGAATTCATGTCAATTTTCAAAGTCACCTTTAATTTGTACCTTTTTTAATGCTAAAATCCAAAACTGGCAGCCATTGCTTATTATTTTAAGATTAAAAATCATCCAATAAAAGAAAACCAAAAAAAAGAAAAAGAAAAAGAAAAAATCCTATGGAATTTCTTTTCGCTAATTAATCTTAATCATGCAAAAACCGATTATTTAATCATCTTTTACACACAAGTGGTAGTGGACCAGCCAACTTTGACACGTTTTCATAGTTCATTGCATTTGGTCCCATTTGATTCTTACCTTTTCTTGTGATCCAGTTCAAGTGGGATGCAAGTTTTCTATTGAAATAAGAAAAAAGTGGG
>JACGDI010005752.1:20855-33806 GCA_014898725.1 Jacaranda copaia
GAAGAAGAGTAATTCGTGTGAAATACGTAGAAAAATAGTTGGTCTTATGATGAATATTTTGGTAAAGAAAATATGTTTGGAGTAAAAAACGTGCACGTACACATGTGGGTTCTCCTTCTAGAACACCAATTGATGGGGGTGATAGAATATGTCGGAATCATAGTTCAATTTTGTGTTTTACGATGATTTGCACAATCCACTGGCTAAGCATGCATGATTTGGACTTGAGATTATGACTCTAATTTGAAGGTAGAAAAGATTTTCTTTTTAAAATGTAGATTAATTGAAGAGATAAGGGTTGGTTGGATATTTCTTGAGCTAATTCGATTCAAGATAAAATCTATTTCTGAAAGCAATAATACATTTTAAAGTTATTGAAGTTGGCCCAACAAATATTTTTTTAACAACTTCAATAGATACGCTGAAAAAATATAAATAATTTAAAGAAATTCCATATTTGTAAATGAATTAATGAGTAGTATTTATTTAATAGCGTCATTTGATAAATAATGTATTGTTGATGTAGTTTGATCGAACATATTTAAGTTGTTGAGATACCAATCAATTTAATAGTATCATTCTCATATTTATATGTGTGAGATTCGCAATATAAATTCCAACGAATTTTAAACGTGCTGTTACATGTCTATATAAATTTAAAACATCATTGTCATTATTTTGAAATTTTAATATTTACATTATTTCAAGAACAATGTTTCCAACTTTAAAACACGTTGTTTTATTAATTAATGGATAAATTATGGGAAAACCGCGTTTCCGATTTGGTTCCAATAAAGTAATCCACTTTGTTTGGTAGCTATATATAAAATACGATTATAAACGTGGAAAATGCGCGTAAATGTGCCAGCAAGGCTAAACCCCATGCCCGGCGTGGCCCAGTTTGGTTGACAAATTCGGCTCTTATTGTGTTAGTATTTGAGCATACACTTAAATAGATTATAAGTTATTATATCATACATGAAGTTTTAATAACATAAATTAAGTCTAAAAATTAATTTTAGCGCTTGATGAACAATATTATTTTCTTGTATATATTAAGTTATCTTCCTAGTATTGCTTTCTCATATAAATGTAAATCATTTTTTTTGAATTAAATATTTATTAGCTAAATCATAAGTTATCGAGCATTTTCGTCAGATCCAGACTACAAAGTATGTATTGCATTTTTGTATTTTTAAATAACTTGTATAATCTTATTTTCTTTTTTGAATTCGTTGTGATAGTAAGAAAAATTTCTACATATATATTTAACTTGATCAATAATATTTGAATTTAACGATTTTATTACATTGTCATATTTCAGTACAAAAGTTTACAACCCACATGATAGATATATATCCAAAAAAGTATATAAAGTTTATTGACAAGAATCCGTACATAAGTATATAAAATATATACTATATCCTACACACTATATTAGTGTATACTATAATATATAAAGACAAAGGCGTAAAGAGAAGAGAATGGTCAATGCAAGAGTTCAACTTTCTCTAATTTGGTGATATGTGAGGTAAGCTACGTACGTTCTCTTCTTCTTCCTCCCAAAGGTGGGCTTGACTTTGACCTTGTGGAAAGAATTTCAATGCCCATGTTTTGAAAGTCTTCTCCTTCTTTATTTATTTTTATAATTCCAACTAACAAATCACATAAAAGTCACCTTTTTTTTTTTAATTCTAATATTCTTTTTAACCACTAAATTTACTCTAAAACAGTCATTCAACTAAAATTTTATTTTTATTTTCATTTTATATTAAAAACGTATGCCAAATTTTTTCTAACCACCGACCAAGGTTTTACTTTTCTTGCCAACGCACGCCATGCTGTTCCATATTTCTTTTCTTTTTTTTTTTTGTGTGTGTGCATATCATTCCAAATGAGCAATTATTTTATACATCTTGACTCCATCTTCCTCCATACCTTCCTACAGCTTGTGGGGTTCTCCTCTATATATACCCTCAACATTTCTTTTCTTCATTGAGTGGTGCTGCAGAAAAATATTCAACATATAGAACAGACCAAAAAACTTCAAGAGATTTGAAGCATCTTTCTTACTCTTTTTCCTCAAGAAAGTTGCCTAAAGATTGTACTTCTGGAACTTGTCTCCAAGTTATGGAATTCAAGAGTCTGCTGAATACTTCATTGGATCTTAATACGAAGCCTCTCAGATTTCTGGACGAGTCTCCTGCAGTACAGGTAACATGAGTTTTCTCGATCCTTTAACTTCCTAGAGCCCAATGCGATGTTTTATGATTCAAGAAACTTATGAGGGGTTGAATATTTTGGTTTTTCAGAAACAAGAAGTGGAGAGTAATTTCATTGGGTTGGGAGGTAATGTGAGTTCGACACAAGAGGTGAGTGTTTCTATATATCATTCTTTTTGACATATAGAGTTTCTTGGGGAATGAAGTTTTGGAGGACTAAATTTGATCCTGTTGATTTTTTGCCTTAGCGAGTTGCTTTGATGGAGGAGCTGAAGAGGGTGAGTGCTGAAAACAAAAAGCTGACTGAAGTTTTAACAGTCATGTGTGAGAATTATACTGAGCTCAGAAACCAATTAATGGAGCATACAAGCAAGAATCTTGGGGCGGGTACTAATTCAGCAGTATCAAGAAAGAGGAAAGCTGAAAACAGCAACAACAATAATGGAAACGTTTTCGATGGAAACAATATTAATGGCCCTTCTGAGAGCAGCTCTAGTTATGAAGATTCATCCAAGAAACAAAGGGAAGAGCATATTAAAGCAAAGATTTCGCGGGTTTATGTAAAAACAGAAGCATCTGATTCAAGTCTCGTAAGTCTTGATGAATCCCTCTTCTTGAATCCTTTGATTTCATAATTTTATGACAAATTTCATGTGGTTGACTTTTTAGCCTTATAACTTATAAGTTGGTTGTGTTATCTTAAAATTGCAGATAGTTAAGGATGGGTATCAATGGAGGAAATATGGACAGAAGGTGACTAGGGATAATCCTTGTCCGAGAGCTTACTTCAAGTGTTCTTTTGCTCCTAGCTGTCCAGTCAAAAAGAAGGTTAGAATTTTTGAGCTTTAGTATATGTTAGCTACCAAGCAAATCTATTTTTCAAGACTAAATGTCGGCTTGAAGGAGAAAATTAACACCCTAAAGTGCAGAATCAAAGAAAACTTCTTAATTGGGATCCCACTTCTGTTTTTTCCTGAATGAAATGGGATCACTTCTTTTCGCATGAATAATATTGTGAATTAATGAGTTCTTGGCAGAGAGCTACAACTATATATGCTTGTAAAATAGTTGTGAAGTTATATAGTTCTTAACGAAGTTACTTGAATTGATTTTTCAGGTTCAAAGAAGTATAGAAGATCAATCGATAGTGGTAGCAACTTATGAAGGGGAGCACAACCACCCTCATGCCTCAAAACTTGAGGGATCTCCTGGATCCAACCGGAACTTGACTCTAGGGACAGTCCCATGCTCGACTTCTCTCAGCGCATCTGGACCAACAATTACTCTTGACCTCACAAAACCAAAGCCAAATCAAGAAGATAAAAGTAGTTTGAGGGGCAAATTTGATGCACCAGAAATCCAACACTACTTTGTGGAGCAGATGGCTTCCACCTTAACCAGGGATCCCAATTTCAAGGCAGCCCTTGCAGCCGCAATTTCAGGGAAGTTTCTTCAACAAAATAATCAGAAAGAAAAATGGTAGGAGGCGTGGAAAGAAGGAGAGGCAGTTGTATATGTTAGATACTTCTCTATTTGGAAGGTTAAAAGGGAGGCGATTGAGGCGAGTTCTTGGAGGTCAGAAACAGAAAGACAGAACGTGGATTCTGGGTTAGTTTCTTAACTAGAAGGAACTAAAACTTCTTTTGTCCCTTTAGCCAACCCAAAACTGTGGATACCAAGTTTGAAGAGTTCTACGCTTGGCCTAACGGAAAATTTGTATGTGCTATGTGGCATAGATTCCATATGGTAATTGTCAGAAATTTTCTGCTAATTCACTTAGTTATCCTCTACAGCTCAAATGCTACAATGCAATCTACAAGAAAAGAACAAAATAATTTATAATGATTTGTACATAAAACTTCTATCAGCAATAATGCCGATCCAAGTGTGGGAAACCACGCCTTCACGTAATAGATTACAGATCATAAAAGCCCACAGAAGCGCTAAATGGACAGCCTCAAATCATCGATATTTCTAGCTAGTTCCAATTCTGTGGGATCTTCTGGTGGGTTAGCTTCACTCTTGGACATAATTTCCTCGTTCCTATCCCTTAAATCGCCCGCAATTATGCACTCCTGATATCTGAAACAGTTGACGAGATGGTCATTTGTAATTCCAGCAACTTGCATAAATGAGTAGACAACTGTAGGTCCAACTCCTCGAAATCCTCTTCTAACAAGGTCTTTGCTTATGGTATCGGCTTTTGATGTCTTAATTGGGACTTGCCGAGGATAGCGGAAATTACCAACAATAGGCTTGTAGTTCACAAAAGCCCAAATATACTTGTCAAAAGACCCAAGCTCCTCTCTTATCTGTGCAAAAAGTAAATAATATGAACATCAGAATATGATAAAATACTTCTGGAATGCTCCATATGCAACTCTGAATTGTTCTTCCTATCTTTCCTATTCTTTATGCTTTTTTCTTTTACGGGTTAGTTAAGTTTTACTTTCTGATTTAAAGGATTTCCCATGCCATCACATAAAGCTCCCTTATAAACTCTCACAAGGATTGATAGTACGCATTTCACATGGATCTAACCAAGTGTTCAAGGTACCAGTTGAATGCAACCTATGATTTGCTGTGTTCCTTTCAGAATGGATGATGAATAAATCGGTTTCATCGATGGTTTTACAGTTGTTTATTTAATTTACTATCCGACTTATCCTCGAAGACTCTAAACACCAAGAGAACTATCACAAAGTCTGTGTGAGATTGAAATCACTAACAAAGTCATCCTTGAGGAACAGGAACCACATGTAACATTTGATTCACTTTGTCAGACATAAGCAATCAGATATTTGAAATTTGTAAACAAAGGACTAGATTAAATATCGAAAATGATGTTAGCTTGATTTTTCCCACTTTATTCAAATCTGTTAAAAGTGCTCCTAGCTTCACAAACTTTTCATGGAAAGAAGTGATAAGAGAAATAGTAAAATAACAGTATACCCAGCAAAATTATGAGTCCATTAATGCAATCGGGAAATTCATTAAGCTCAGTAAAGGTCAATAAAGCAAAGGACTCAATTCGCACCTTACAAATTTGACGGGCGTTTTCAATAATTGCTCGCAGCTTTACTTCAGACAGAAGAGAGCTGGCAGGACTTCCTGATGTCGCAATTTTCTTGTCATTCAATTTTGAAACAGCAATTGGATCAAAATCTAGGAAGACGTCTCTGGCGAACAAATACACAATAAATTAGCATTCTGAAAAAGCAGGAGAATAGTACAACTATTGTAAAAATTTCCTTTCTACCTATACCACCACAAATGCTAAGATACCTAAAAATAGGCCTTTTGTTAAGAATGCCAGGCCATGTTAGTTCAGCCAATGCAGTGGAAAAGGTAAGCAGTTCAAATAGTTTCCTGCAAAATTCAGAAGTAGACAAATGAACAATGAGAATACCAAATAAAAGCAGCGTCAAATAGGACAAGTACCCAAGATGGAGGAATACATACTTGTCATCATGAACTGGAAGTCCCCATTCTTCATCATGGAAAGCAGCATATGATGGATCTTGTAGGAAAAGAAAACCAATCAGCAAAAGGATATGCAAAATAAGTTCCACAGGCATTTAATACCATACGCACAAGAAATGAACCTCCAATCACCATACAAATTGAGGGAAATAACAAAACTAGATAGTAAGTGAAATGTATCATCAACAGACTGAAATTGTGCCTCCATAAAAGATAACTCAGGCCACCCACCATCTGTTCTGAAACACTCAAGAAATAAACAACAATGGCTCAATATAATACAGGGAAAACTGATGGCTGGAAAGGTGCCTTAGAAGCATTTCTATGCCCTCAACATGGTTGCACTCTCACACTCAAACATCCATTGCCCACAGTCAAGAGAACCTCTTTGTTATTACCTCATAAAGAACAATTATGCAAATACAAGAGGTGCATAATATACAAAATATATTTCTTATCAGCTAAAATGGCAGTGATAGGAAATCTGGCCGATACTTGAAGTATATCACACACAAAAGACACGATTACAAGGAGCTAAGTTACATTTAATTTTTATTTGTCTTGCTTCAATTTTGCAGAGTTTGATTTCTCCTGCTTGCTACCAATCAAAAACACAAAATATTGGCACCAACTATGCGTGATATATTTTCCCAGTTACAGAAGAAGTTATAAGATCTCCATTAAGTTAACAAGAGGAACTGGAAAACTTGGTGGAACAGAAGGAGATAAAACATTATATTTTCTCAGAAATGTTCAAAACAACAATATAAGACAGAAGTGCCCTATATACTGCAATTATAAGGCAAGTTCTCTCATTACATGAAAGGGGGTTGCTGGTCTTGAATAGACAAAACATGGCATCTCAGGTTTTAATTGGCTAACAGAGAAACCTGTAACAACAAGGATTGTGCTGGACTACAGCTTGCTTCTCTAGATATAACACTGAAACAAATGCTGAAGGCACACAAATTATCATCAAAGGTGGATTCATCAGTGCACTTCCTATTCTTTTATTATCCACTTGAAGCAAATCAAAACAAATCATAAAATGTCATCACCTACCACCCAAAAAACAGCTGATAGATTCTGAATCCACAGGAGCTAGATACCAAATTCAGAGGCAATTCAATTTCCTAAATCATATCATAATAGCATCAACAAATGCTGCATAACCCCAGCATTGCAAATCAAAAACATGTATCCACGTGCGCATGACATCCGCTAAATACAAATCATAACCTTCACAGCGAACACATAAAAATTGAACACCGAATAGATCATATAGTTATCTCTGCTAGTCCATGAAGCACGTGGAAACCATACCAGTATTTGAAGTCACCCAAGCACACCTTTTCTTAACCAAAGAACCATCCAACACCACACCATCACTCTCACCCCCAACACTTTTCCCATTTCCATCCATTTTCTCAATTCTCTCCCCATTCGAGCTGCATTGCTGCTTCCTCTCCAAAGGTGGCGTAGACTTCACACTCCGCCGGCTAATCCTCCCCGTCGATGCCCTGCTGTGCGTAGAATCCGTTGATGCATCTGAAGAACAAGAAGCATTCAAAGACGAATTCGGCTGTCGCTGCCTCATAATCGAGGCAGCACTGCTTGCATTCTTCCTAAAACCCACCGGAGACGGAATTTTCTCGGTCCACATTTCCGGAGACTGCAACGCCGCCGGAGACTTCTTCCCCTTGACCACATCAGTGTCTGGGGTCTTTTGTGTCTTTTCACTCTTCTGCTTCAGAATCGGCTTCCGTAATTCCACGGATCTGGTTTTATTTCCCGCTGGTCCAAGAACCGGTCGAGC
This sequence comes from Jacaranda copaia, assembly GCA_014898725.1. NCBI lineage: Eukaryota > Viridiplantae > Streptophyta > Magnoliopsida > Lamiales > Bignoniaceae > Jacaranda > Jacaranda copaia. Next base: position 28,377 of record JACGDI010005752.1, read on the forward strand.
CTCCTGTTCGGTGAAATTCATCGATTTCACCATCGGGGGTCCAGACATTATCGACTGCTACAGTTCCGGCTTTCCGAAGTCTAGTACACAAGCGGAATTTCAGAATGAACATCGCATAACGTAAGTTAGGGCTTTTTGAGTGAGGTTTGGGAAGTGCATTGTGGTATGGTGGTAATGTGAGTGGGGAATCAGTACCCTAGAGAGAGAAACAAGGACGTATTGCCATTTTACTTTGAGAGAAGTAAGAGGGAGAACGACAGCGAATGAGAGTTCGTCGAGTGGTGGCGCTGCCACTGCCGGCTGAGGCCAAATTGTTGCGGCGGCTGAACAACGGCGGCCAATTATGGATGTTTCTAGAGAGAGGGAAAAGCAAGGAAAAGTAGGCGCGTGGGCATTTGTGTGCACTGGACTGAGGAGAGAACTAGCCATTAAATGCTTGCCACCTCAGAGAAGGCAACCTGTGAGCTCCTTTTTTATATTTTATATTTTGATTTTTGTTGTGTATTTTGACTTGTTACCTAATTGTAGATCAACATTTAATAAGTAAATTTTTTAATATTAACGATACCACATCGGTTGCCAAATATGGAGTTATCAAAATGTTACATGAAAGAGATAAATTCTTTTATTTAACACAACCAAAAGTCTTGCAATTGAAGCTATGAAAAGGAGGCACGTAACAATTGTTTTCAACAAATTGCTTCTTCTAATTACTCTTAAATTAATCATCAAATATAAACAGCTTATAAAATCATAAACTATTCTGACATCGAAGAAAACTTAGTAATATCCAAACCCCTTCAAACGAGAAATTAGAGACGAGTCACATGTTTGTCAATTTCATATAGATGACACCATTTTATAATATTTAAATTATTATTACATATTAACAATTCACCATTATGAGATATTGTTGTAGAAGGACAGTTTAGCATGTGACGGAAGAAAATGAACTTATAAACTGTATCTAAGATTTTTGAATCCTTAATATGGAACTAATTTAATATTATCAAATATATGTAGCATAAAACCTTAAATAATAATATAAAGTTAATTTTCAATATTCACAATATAAAGTCTTTGTGATTTCTTTCTTATAGTACGATTTTTTAATATACGACCAATTTGCCCTTGCCTTTTGCTAGCTAGGAAAACAAAAAAGAAAAGGCTACATAAATTTTTTTCTTTACAGTTGCTAGTTTTTTTTCTTTTTCTTGCCTTATAAACAATATGGGTACAAGGGAAGGTGAACATATGTTTCGTTCAATACCTCCCGAAACCAACATTTAAGCCTGCACAACTTTTTTATTAATATATTTTTAATCATATTAATGTCAGAACTCTATTTCAAATTATCTTTGTGTAATAATATTTTTAAACATAGACATACCGTCCCATTAATAGTGATTTAGAGGGTGTTTGGGTAAATTTATAAGCTCCACAAAATATCTTATAAGATGTTTAAAAGCTTATAAGTTGATAAAAAGTGTTTGGCAATTTTTTTTTTAAAAAAGAGCTTATAAAATTTTAAAATAAAATGTTAGAAACTTATAAGCTCTGTTAAAAAAGTTAAGGAGACCATAACTTATTTTTAAGATCTTAACAAACTCTTTTATTTTTAATCATTTTAATTACTAAATTGTCATTATTAACATCTTATAAATTTCAATATCTTATTTCATCCAAACACTTCAAAAATTTATTTTAAAAAAAAATCTAATATCTTATAAATTTCAAAAATATTTTATAAAATGTAGGAACTTATAAGATACTTTAAATAAGTTTAGTCAAACACTCTCTTAATAACTAAAAGATATAATCTTAAATTAAGATATTTCCCTTCTTTCACATGGGTAAAAATTCCCTAGCCTTTTGTGTCCATTGATGAGAGATTGATACTTATTATTATAGTAATTGTTTATTTCCTTTGAAATGATTATCACTTAGTGGTTTGTGATCAGTAATTTAAATTTCTTATATAATATAAGAAATTAAAAATTTATTTGAATTTAAATTCTCAACATAAATATATGTATAAATAAAAAAATAAAAATCATGCATTAAGAAATCATGACAAGCCCACTTCCCAACAAAAAGTTATTAGTTTTGTTTATATGAAGTGATATTTGGCAGTTAAAATGATTAAAATAACCCCCACCTCGCAAACCCCAACAAAGAACGATAGTCCTAACATGGTATTTCCATTCAACTCAGTTCAAACGTAGAGTAGATTGATTTTTTCTCACTGTACATAAAATATAAAATTGAATGTTTGGATTCAACGAACTCTGTATATATATATATATAAATAAAAAAGAAAGAAACTGTTCTCTTTTTCTTGTTTATTGGCACCTATTATAAGTCATATATAAGTTTAATGCACATCATTTATATAAAGTCTTTCCTTAAATAACGTTAACAAATCTCAACATAATTATTTTAATTAAAAAATAAATTAAATTACTTGATATTAACTCCATAATCAATCACTAAACGACAGGATTTTTTTTAGAGTAATTTAAATAGTCACACATGCAAAAGTACATGTGCTTGGAATCATTTAGTTTAAATTCCAAACATCACAAAAAATTTAAGGACAATTTCACTCTACCAATCAATTAATGCAACTACTAAACATTAATTTGAGCCTAGTCCATTAATAAATGAAGCTTAATTTAAAGCCAAGCTCATCTCGACTCCAATTCAACTGATAATTGAAAAAAAAAAAAGTTAAATAAAACATGCATAAAATATCAATGAGTGAAGCTCAATCAATTAAAGCTTGTTTAAACTCCATTTGGTGAACAATCAAACCAAGTTCTAACCTCATTTGTTAAGTGTAATGGCTATTCAATCGAGCTTTGGAACGATAACACGTGCAACTCAACTCGAGTCATTTACGACACTAGAACCATAGTTATAATTGCAGAAAAGATGCCATAAAACTTACTTAACTGCACATAACAGTAAAAACATTATTATCAAAAGGCACCACACAAAGCATATATGCACTACAGACATCTCAATTGTTGTTCTTTCAACATACATACGATGAGAACTATAAAAATGATCTCTTTTGTCGCTAAGAAGTTAGCACTTTCCAAGAGGGCTGCAACTGCATATTACAAAACAATGTATCAATTATCAGAATTTCATTCAACAAATCAATTTTTTGTCGAGAATGATTTTCATTAAGGAGTCTTACTAAAATACGTTAAAGACAAAAGAACAAAATTGGACGCAGCATGCATGAGAAAATGGGACTGAAAGAAAAAAGAGAAAAAAAGAACTCTCAAGAGAGTGGCTTTGCACGAGTTGATGGATCTTCCTCTGATTCAATTTTTATCATAAAAACATAGCCAAGTACCCAAAGGGTGATGAATAAGAAGGGAACCCAAGGAAGACAAGCAAGAAGGCTCATGATGCTCCCGACATACTGAGGATCTTTGATAACTCCAAATGGAAACTCGGTCACCCATGGAATGTTCTTGCCAAAACGCACGCCATAGTACGTTCCCGATTCTCCCAGCAGCTGATAGACCCTGCATCACCAATTGTACTTGTCATATTTTCGTTACAAAATGCCACTAAAATGAGGCTATAAAAGCTTTTCATGGATTGTGGCACATTTTTCGCCATGAAAAATAACCATTTATAGTGCATGTAAAAGCACTTAATCAAAAATCCACACCACATGAACACATAGGTTTGCAAGTACCGCAAGATGTTCCCTTCTCTGTGTTCTGCTTCTAGGTAGGAGGAAGAAGCACAAAAGTGAATTATAATGGACTAAGGAAGATTGAAAGGAGAGTAGCATCCATTAATTTGAAAGTTCTGTAATTAAAAATGATAAGGAGAAACAGTAAAATCTTGTCCATTTTCAGTCTTTCTGATTCTCTTCCTTCTTCCTTTGACACACAAAATTTTCCTACATATCTCTATCCACCTGAAGGTACCCAGTGGTGACATAAAATTTACCAATGTAGGCCAAAAATGAGTAAGAAAATAGCGAGATCCTCGAAAAAATGGAACTCTATTGTCAGATAAAGGAGAACAAAGAGTAATGAGAATATGAGAATACTAAATATGAGAATGATATTAGAAGTCATTTTGACCTATTCACTGCTATCTACTGTTCTGTAATCGTTATTGATTGTCACATATAAGAGAATTCAATTTCACCGCAATCCAGTAGAATAGTATGGTTACCTGAGGAATCAACTATATCTGGCTTATTCTAGTTTCTTGTAAATGACACTAAAAATTACTACAAAACGCCCAAAAGAAAAAAAAGAAATAAGGACAAGATAAAAGAGAGTCTAAATGCTAATATGCAATATATCATCTTTATTTGCTGACTTTATCCCTGTTTTTAACTATCAACAACAGCAATTTGGTCATCCTAATTGCCTTTGATTTTTTTAGGGAAAAAGTGCAATTAGTAGGTAATGCTTTTTAATACAATTGCATTGGCATTCTTTGATTTTAGCAGAACTCTTTACAAAAAAGGGTTATTCCAGTGGTTCGAAAAAACAAAAGAATAGTTGGAATCGGAACAAGGAAACAACTGAAATAGTAGGTACTATCGGCTTAATGGACTTTCCTACCATTAGCAAGTCGAATAAGTGTGTCATTTTCATGTCATACATCGACCAAGATTATTTGACCTCATATTTCTACAGAGGCTAATGATATTGGCATGTAAATCCTTGTCCCCAGACACTTGATGGCATTTTCGTCAAGATACTCTGAGTTGACTATTGAGGCTATTTAAACCAGATTGGAACTGATCTCAACTGAACTCTCTGTTCCTCTAATGGATTTGTATATTTTACACCACATAGATGCAACAAACACTAACAAAAGTGAATTTAGAGACCATGGTGATCCAAAAAAGCATGTGGCATCTCCAATAAAGTCTTGCGCAGCGTTCCAGATTCTTAGATTTGTCAAACAAAACACCAACCCGGGTCAAAACTCATCGGCCATGGATATACAAAAACCTTTTCCACATCAAAAACTAGAGCAAACATACAATCATTGAATCTAAATCGTAATCTACAAGCAAGCTACAAGCAAGCCTTATAAGAATATTTCACGAGCATAAGAAGTTATTTTGTAAACTTGAAGTGCTTAAATGCCTTACGTGCAGATAAATGATAGAGGCAGAATAGTGCAAGATAACAACCAAAAACGCAGCCCATACAGCACTTCATTGAGAAAAAGTGGATGGATGTGAATTAAGTACGGCAACAGCCTAATTACTCATAGTAATCAAAATCAATCAACACATAGGTGCATTATCCATCTCTAAAACCCCAAGAACCAAAGCACCAACATTGAAGCAACTCATACAAGACTATCAAAACTTTTCACTTGGCCACGACAAAACTCACCCAAATTCAGAACCCCTCAAAAAAAAAAAAAAAA
>JACGDI010005752.1:34036-74883 GCA_014898725.1 Jacaranda copaia
CAATGCCATTACTCTGCAGGGGTCACGGCCTCTCCCACACAGATCAACCCATGTTTGCGGGTTATTCCACAGGAAGTAATAAAATGGGAATGGCGATATCACTCCCAGGCATGCCCATATCCCCATTTCTCTGTTCTTCTTCTTCGAACTCCGAACTTCGGGCAGCCGTAGCCTGTAGATTCACAGTGGAGTTTGTTTCGTGTCATGATATAGAGCGGGCTTCGGTTTTTAACGTAACAAATGAGCGTCCTTCGTTTGGGCTCAGTAATTGTTTTCTCCATTTGGGTTTGGGTTTTTGGAGCTATGGGGTATATTGGCCCATGGATGTATTCACGTCGTTTTGGGGGGAAAAAGCCAAAAAAAAAATCAATTTTGTCATTTGTTAAATTGAAAAGTAACTATATATATCTTACCACCATATATCAATAATTGATTATCTTATCTCATATTGAAAGAGATTTTGAAATATTTTATAAGCTATTTTTCTTTTCTAGCCCTTCTTAGGTATCTTTTCAAAACGAAAACTTACGAGTTAGTAAAACAATATTTCAAAACGGCTAAGTTTTCATATTTAGTGATATATATAGTTACTATCATTGTCGTCATCTATGGGAATAATAGCTATGTACCTCTTTTTAAACCACGCAATTGGGGCTATGATAATATCTTATCTTGTTCCATATTAGATAAATTGAGGGTTTTGGAATAGTTTATAGGTTATTTTCAAATTCTCATTTTTTTGAGGTGCCCTTTTAGAACAAGACCCTCATTTAGATGAATATCTGTGAGGGAATACCTTAAAAAAAGATAGAATATTCATATTTAGTGACGACTTTGATAAACATGACATATACTATGAACTTTTTTCTTTGTTTTTTTTTCATTATCCACAATCATTTAAAAGTAACAATATTATATAAAAATATGTAAACTTATATTTAGAATTAACACGTATGTTATAAAATTTATGATTCATACTTAAAACAGAAATGAAATATATCGACATTGATAGAAAATATATTTAAATCCTTTGAAGTTTAACAATTTATCTTTTTTCAAAGAGTGATACTAGAAGTTCCAAAATAAAAAAACATAAATTATAAAAACAGAGTGAAAACACAACAAATTTATAATAGTTCGACAAAAAATTGCATCTACTATTTAAGTTTTCACTTAAAATTTGAAGCTGCGTAAATATTATTGAATGATCCAAACAAAGTTTAACACAGTATACATTAAAAGACCAACAGTAACTTAATATAGTTCACTACAGGATTAATTACAGCCATGTTCCAATAATGCATCCATAATAATTTTTTGAAGAAGGAAATTGGAGATACGATTTTATTAATGGCTATATGATTAAACGAATCAAGTTTTTGCTGGAGATCTGCATATATGATAAAAATAGAGCTGCTAAGGAAAGAAAATAGCATTATCTTATGCAAAATTATCATAATCAAAAACTCAGTCAAAGAGTTCCAACAGATTTGCTAAGCTAATATGCATTTTTTGGTGCAATACATACATTGACATTTTGTTTTTATCTTTTCAGAACAATATATTACATTATTATCAATTATAGTTCTACATATTCATCATTATAAATTCTACATATACATTTGTACTCATGTGCATCATTAATTTTACGAAATAGTGATTGAGAATTAAAACTATAACATCCTTAATATTTTAATTTATAAAAGGGTAATTTAAAAAAATATTTGAAAAATATATGTTTCGAAAAAGATAAAACAAATTTAGAGTTAGTATTTTAATATGGACAAAGGCAACTAACGATAATTGAAATTATTAAAATATATTTTTTAAGCATTAATAAGTTTGAAAAATTAATATTAAAAAATTATATAAGGTCAAGTGACCTTTTTCAATTGAGCTAAATTTTTTTATAAATTTTGTTAGCCCTTCAACACCTATCTCCATATTATATCATTACCGTTCTTTTTAAAGAAGGCCAAAAGAAAAAAAAAAAATTAAAGAGCTCCAATACAAATATTGAAAGAACATGTGATCATCACCATACAATCATCATAAGATGAAACTCATATCCACATGTACACCATTTGACATAATTGTGTGTGTATCTTTCATTCTCACCAACCCCACCCAATAATTGATCTTAACAACTAATTTAATTCTATTATTAAACACCACTTTATCATATATATATATATATATATATATACGGAACTAAGTGTGTCATCTTTCTTTCTTTTAGAGATAACAGTCATAATAAAATAAGTTCATGCTATCATGGAATGAAGATTTATTTATTTATTTTCCATTTTTCAAGTTAAAATCAACATTTATACGATATGAAAGTTCTAGTAAAATTAAATTACACGATTCTTGAAAGAAAGTAACTCTGATAAAACAGTAAACGTTCGATTTTACATATTTTAATCATATGCATTGTTCACTTTATAAAGCATGTGATAACAGCATCCAAATCTTTTATGAGTATAAAAATTCCTTTTCTAGTTGGTTTTATATTCCTGTATCTAGTACTCTCCATGTATCTTATAAAGAATTTGGAAGGATTTCCATACATATTCTACACTAATGAATGCCCTAATGATCTACTTTATGCTTGGATGATAATTTTCAATTAAAAGAGCCAATGGAAGAAGGGGGGAAATAGTAATTAATCTTTCTAGCACAAAAATAAGATGTGGACCAAAGTGCATGGTTGTATTTTGCAAGAAGGAAAAGCCAAATCAATGAAGTTAAATTATACAAGGTTCCATATTCGCCGCCACAACCATAATAATTGGAACACAATCTGGTCAATATTCACTCTACTATTATAATGAGAAAATACCAAAGTTACACGTTATGCATACGTATGGAGTGTTATATATATATATATATATATATTTGTATTTTTTTCCAAAAATAAATGTTTGTGTTTGAGATATATATATATGTATATATATATGAATATGATGATGTTAATGATAGTACTAATCAGATTAATCTGGCATCGATATAGAAGTCCAGCCACATCGAGATATTGTCCTATCGACGTACCTCTAATGAGAAATTTTGTTCTTAAAAAAAGGCATTTTAAAGGGTGAGAGATTTTAATATTTTTCATTTTAGCTATTCAATAGTATTTTTAATAGCATATAGTCAAATTATTGAATATAAAAAATTTGTCTAGATGAGTAGGTTAACAACATATCGGATAATTTTATGAATTTAGTATTATCTCTTTTACTATTTCCATGTTGACACCTCGCTTTGTGCAAGGTTTGCGAAAATTATTAAGTGCTTTTCAATTAAATTTCCATAAGGTTGAGTTTTTCATTGCCAAAATTTGAACTTTGGCCTTTGAGGGGAGAATTTAAGCTTAAAACAGAGTCGTTGTATTTTAAGTAGAGTAAATTTAAATTTCATTTTATTTAGAAAATGAAAGCATGCTGCCAAAGGTTTGAGATACATAACTTCTTTTTGCTCCAACGGTATTGAATAATAATCGTGGTTGACAATATGAATCTTATTCGACAATAGAAGAGTTAAGGTTTTAAGTCAATTTTTATATTATTGTTTTTCTTTTATTTTTTTAAATATAATTTTATGAGAACAAAATATCTCACTGCATATGTTGATAGGACAATATCTCATCAAATTGAATCTTTTATATCTGATTGATGACAAAGTTGATGATTGATAACTTGATGGATATATGCTTAAAAAGTGTTGGAATCATTAAGTGTTATTGTAAACCTAACTTAACGTTATCCCTACTCGTAATATATACATGCATATATAATTATAATTATTAGCATAAAGTTATCCCTACTCATAACATACATATATGCATATAATTAAGTGTAACTAATAGGGCTACTTTTCCTAATAATTATACTTTATACATGTGTGTGAGGAATATTATTAGGGTGGGCCTGCTTTCATCCACGTCCCGTGACATGGCTTGGTAGCGAAAGAGATGCCACGTCAGCAATCATCAGGCACACACACACACACACACACACACACACATATATATAAAAGGGTTGTGTGGATATGGAAGTTATTATACAGAAAATTAACAAATTCCTTCAACCAGATATGCCCTTCAAAAAAATTGCAGCTGAAACTTATTCTTCGGCGGAGGAGAAGCCGCAGGTGGCGGTGAGAGAGTATGACGCAGCCCGAGATAAGGCGGCAGTGGAGGAGCTGGAGCGGCGGTGTGAGGTGGGGCAACCTGGCAAGGTGGCACTTGTCACTGATCTCATGGGTGATCCTATTGCCCGAGTCCGGAACTTCAAGTCACACATTATGATGGTAAAAATTGCTACTATAAATAGTTTATAATGAAAGTATCGGGTCAAATTTCTATTTTAATTGGTATTTGTTATCTATTTTAAATGATATTTCATCATTTATTTATATTATATATATATGAACATAACTAGCGTGAATAAAGTATGTTTTGAATAAATATTTAATTTGAGGATCACATATATATACACTTAATAATATGTATCTATAAAAAAAACACATGATAAAACGTAGAATTTAAAATAATCTTCACAAGTAAGACTTTTTGTTCATATCGTTGCAAATTTATGTATGTACATTTAGCTTATATGCAGTTCAAAATTTGCACTGTGTTTATATTTACATGTAACGCGGTGCACATATGAGATATGAACTCAGTGTCGCATAGAATTATTGGATTCTAGCTCGTCCATATATTGAAGTTTTCTTTAACTTGCTCAAAAATGTGATGAATAGGTTGCTGAATATGGAAATGGAAGAGAAATTGTTGGGGCTATCAGAGGTTGCATAAAAATTGTGACAATTGGAAAGAAAAGCCCAAATACTCAATCTCCAGTCTACAAAAAGTTGGCTTATATTCTTGGCCTAAGGGTTTCATCCTCTCACAGGTGATCTCTAGCTCCACCTCTCTTTCCCTTACATTATATAGTATGATTTTGATATACAATTATCCTTAAACATACGAGTCCCTCGTTTCTTAATACTCTATTTACTTTTCATGCAGGAGGCTTGGTATTGGCACAAAACTTGTCCAAGAATTAGAAGAATGGAGCAGAAAAAATGGTGCAGAATATGCATATATGGCCACTGAACGCAGCAATCAGCCTTCTTTAAATTTGTTCACTCAGAAATGCAGTTATGTTAAGTTTCGAAATCCGAGAGTTTTGGTGCAACCTGTTCATCTTCATTACAAGACATTACCCTCAGATGTTGCCATCATTCGTGTTTCTCCTGAGGTGGCTGCTACAATATATCGTCGTGTATTTTCCAGCTCAGAGTTCTTTCCTGAAGATATCGACAGTTTGTTAAGTAAAAAACTCAACTTGGGTACTTTCATGGCCTTACCAAAGAAATCTCTTTTGAATTGGAAGGATAAAATTGGGAACTTACCAGCTTCTTTTGCTATGCTTAGCATATGGAACACCAAGGAAGTTTTTAGGTTACAAGTGAAGGGGGTTTCTGTTCTAACACATGCTGCCTGTTTAGGCACTAGGGTTGTTGATGCCATGTTGCCGTGGCTAAAGGTACCATCAATACCAAATTTTTTCGAGAATTTTGGATTCTATTTTTTGTATGGACTTCACATGGAAGGCAAGAATGGGCCGTTGCTGATGAGAACCTTGTGTAAATTCGCACATAATATGGGAAGAAAAGACGGTGATTGTAAGGCTGTGGTTGCTGAGGTGGGACAGAGGGATCCAGTAAGTGAAGCGATCCCACATTGGAAGAAATTTTCTTGGGATGAGGATATTTGGTGCATCAAGAAACTTGGAGAAATTAGTTCTAATGATTGGTGCAAGTCTCCTGCGGTACCTTCTTCGGTCATCTTTGTTGATCCACGGGATCTTTGATTTTTGTAGGGTTACAACCTTTTTTTAGATTAAGTTAAATGAATTTTCACTATGCGTGTTAGAATGTCACAAGTGACATGTACCTTGGACAAGACTTTTGTATCTATAATTAAAGTCATTATTGTACGAGAAATTTTCCAAATGTAATATCTTGAGTCTCGACCAATGGAACCTCATAATTTTTTTACATATGATCATTAATTAACCTTAGACTATGAAGCCAGTATTGGTGACAAAAGTAAGGGTTTTTTGATTAATTGCTTATAATTGTTTGCTTATGCATGCATGTCATACTTGAACATTACTAAATGATAGGTAATGATATTATTATTTTATTTTATAACACCGTCACACATACATATATATATATATATATACTTGAACATTACTAGATGATAGATAGTGATATTATTATTTTATTTTATAACACCGTCACACATATATATATATTTAAATGATTCGTGAGTCTATTTAAATAATATTGATCGATGTCGTGCACAAAATTTTCATATTTTTTGTTTACGTCCCAATTAACCATCGCAAGAAAAATGTAATATAATCTCTTCATTCTCATATTATTATTTAGTTTTGACTTAGCACAATATTTTTTATAAAACTTAAAAAATCAAAATGGGTATTTCATAACTCTTTTATTTATAAAACTGATTAAATTAAGTTAGTGGACGATCACATAAATTTCACTTTAATTAGAATTTCTAAAGAAAACAAAAATAATTCCAATAAATAAGACCTTATTTTATGATATTTAAAAAAAATAATAAACTTAAAGTAGTGTATCTTCTTGTCGTTTTCATTTATCCACTAGGTGTTTCTTTCTTTTCTTTTGACATTTGTAGTACTTAACCAACCACTATCTAACATATGCATTGCATGGCAGTGTTTTTTTGTCATCTTCACATGAATTATCCTTCCCAAATTTATCACGTATTCCACATTTTTCTACGCCAGTCGTTAAATTTGACCTAAGAAGAGTCGCACGTTGACATAGTACATTTCTAGGGAAGCAAATCAAGAGGTAGGTAAACTACAACTATACTATAGGACTACTTATTATTATCCCAAAAAACAACCACAATACTTTATCATATGCTCAAATCCAATTGATTTTGTTGCCATAAATAATTAAAACATCAACCTAAAAAAATTTAGAATTTCTTCTCTTGCTTACCTATTGTACGTTAGAATATGGGATCTTTATTCCATATTGTGTGTTATCTTATATTTATAATGCATATTATAAATTTGTGTTAGATATATAAAATTTATCCCTAATATATGTGAAAGCATAGGGTATTCACGAGATAGAATATATGATGAACTATTAATTCTATAATAAATTTGAGATAGTAGTCAATTTTGGATTTGACTACAATCTAAATATAAAATACAACAAATTAACCCTTAGCCAAAATGATAAGGTTTATTGAGACTTCCAACCAAAATCGTTGATTTTTAAATTACAGAACGATGGAAACTATTAAAAAAGGTAAATGAAAGGGTGATCAAAATATAGTGACTTCACCGTTAATTAAATGATCGAAATGCTTATATATAGTTGGTATAATTAGAGAATACTTAAATGTAGTTGATGTAATCACAATAATAGTACATGATGAAATAATTATAACTCGATCAAAGTTTGAGCCTGTTAATTATCAAATCAAATCCACATCAAAAGAAACGTGAACCAAAATATATTATGTAAATATATTTTATTGATAAGGTTACTTAATTAGTTAGACTAGACCAGTAACATAGGGTGAATCTCCATCAAATATAAAATGGAGGGGACAAATCTAGCTAAATTGGCAATTAAGCCTTTAAAACGAATCATTAAGGTGTCATCATTGCATCAATCTCTTTATGGTCCCCCACTTAGTGATTAATTTTGTCAAAGAAAAGTTCCTCACCCTTTCGGCCAAAGAGCCAACCAACTACTTGTATTTATGTAACTAATTTATAACTCAAGTTTTTTGTGCTAACAAGTATTAATTAAATAATTATTTGGCATCTAGCAACGTGTTAGCTTTGAGCTTTAACACCTATCAGCGCCGTCGAATCCTTCAACCTTTCCTCCCCAAGATTATGGTCACATTTTCTGCGGCCCAAAGCTTCATGAGACGATTTATTTTGCTTATTATATGCTTGGAGATGGTTCATGAACTTTATTAGAAAAATATTTTAGAGATGTGGGAAAAGTAATAAATAGCAAAAATGGAGAATGTTTAAAAATTGATTAGAGAAATAGTACAATATATATATATATACACATATATAATGAAAATATTTCCTAAAATATAATGGTTAATTATTCAAGTTTATATGAAAAATACTAAATTATCCTTCAATTTAACTGTAGAAGAGGGCAAAAGTGACAGTCAAAGCGATCTCCGATTAAGCAAAAAATTCATAACAGAGATTGCTAATTGAGCCATTGACAACGTAGTAACTAACCACAATGATTGTCTAATAAATATATATGTTTTTTTTAATATATATATATATATATATATAATCATCAGGTGATCAATAATTATAATAAATGTCTTGTGAAAAAGTAAGTAATAGCTGCTTGAACTTATACAAACAAAACTAACTTATATTTTACTTTAGGCTTTTAGAAAATTTAATAAGGATAAAATTTTCCAATATATTTAAAAACTAAAAAATTTTATAAGGCAACTCTAATGATTTCAACTTTTATCCTACTCTAATTTTTTATTAAAATAAAAACAAAAGGTATCTACTCCCTCCTATTCTTATTTGATATTGTTACTCTAGAAAAGCATCGTTACAAAGATCCTGGAATTCATGGCATTCAACTACCCATACAGGTTCATTATGTTCTCAAATGTTGTAACGTGTTCTTGCGGGTCCTTAGATCCATCGTATTTTGGGAGATTCAAGAGTTTGAAATGAGAAGTTACCGACTCAACCAATATTTTCATGAAAAATGGTGAGTTTCTCTTTTGCAATGTTGAAGTCCCTTTCTTCTTCAGCTCATCTATTTTCATGCTTAGCTGCTCAACCTAGTCACTGATTTCATTTACTTTCTCCCTAGACAGTGAAAGCTGGGGTCTTATGCCCAACTTGGTCAACCTGGTCTTATGAACATAGGGTCTTCCTAGCTTAGTGCTAACGATTCCAATCTCGACCCCTATTTTGTTTGATAAATATTTGGTGGGTGATTTGGTCTTCTTGCCGCGTTATTCCCCACCTCTTTCGAATCCACTATCTCCTCATCTCTAGTGATCCGAAGGCCTGACCTCCTATCTTGAAACAACGATTAGCTCACAAGTAAGGGAGCCGCTTGAATAGGGGTTACATATGCCAAATGGCTTCTACACTCACATTCTTCCCAAAACCTTTGACTCATCTTAAAGACCAACCATTTGAAATCACTCCTGCTAAGCTGCACCACCTGTTCCTCACTTGTATCTAGGTTCATGATCCTTGTCCCACCTCTCGTGCACCATACTACACGATGGAAGGTGGTGTGGGTGTGGTGGGTGATATCGGTGGTGATGGAGATATAAGGATGGGTGTGTCCATTGTTTGCCCTAGAGTTTTGTCCATCTCTAACTATTTGTTCTTACATTGGGAATCAGATTAGATCCCCCACAGATGGTACCAACTGATGCAGCATGGACTTAGAACCTCGACCTAAAATGTCCAAACTTGCCCATGGCTTGGACATCGATCCTGACTTGAGTCCACACAATTGATTTATGGACCTCTAATCTGACCAAAAGAACACACGTTAAGTTAGTTGAGATCACCCTCAGCTAAGGTCCTTCAATGCTTAAGTTAGCAAGTGAGATGCCAGATGAGTTCAAAGTGATAAACTGAGGGAGTAACAGTATGGTAAAAAGTGGAAAAATAACCTGACATATTAGCAACCACACTTTATATAGGAAGAAACTATACTTGATTGTATGGATCGAGATGGCTCATCTTTGAGCGTCAAGTCTCCAACCCATCAACGGTTCATCAGCTGGGTTACGACCCAATTTAGGTCGGGTCGATCTGACCTGAATAAAAAGACGCAGATCCAGACTTGTTTGGTCATTTTGACTAAACCCATGGGGGCAGAATGGTCATTTCAATGTCCAGCATTAATTATCCCCATTAGTTTCAGTTCCATTACAATGACGCAAAATGGTTGTGGGCGTTCCACATATTTTTTTGCTTGAAGTACTAATTTTTTTAAAAAAATTTCTACAAGAGATTAAATATGTAAAAATTTAATGTTGCTTATATTAACGTATTAGCATAATGATTTAATTAGTACCATACATTAATATAATATATTGCTAAGCTTTGTTACGACCTATGATAGTGTCATTATAGATCTTCTGCTTAATTAATAAAGTTTATATATACATATATACTAAAAACTATTACAACATAATAAAGGTAAAATTAATGTAATAAAAATGAAAAAATACTCAAATTAAATAGCTCAAATATTTAAAAATATGCAAATTATTAGCATAAAATTAGTTTCCAGAGAATCTTTACTTTAGTAAATAGTTAAGGACTAATTATAAAAAATAGTCAAATGTACTAAAATAATAATTAATTATATATTTAATCAATTAATGATTAGTCCATTATATGCATATCAAATTAGATTAAAAATAAAAAAATTATATTTAAATTAAATATCAAAACATCAGTTATCTTATACATACATACATATATATATATATATATATATCTTTCTTCTTATTTTTGTGTCTTGTCCTTTTTCATCTTTTATTTGGAAATTCATTTCCTTTGTTGGTCTTTTCCTTATCTACCCTTTTTTCATTAACTCCCTTTTTTCATTAACTTATTTCATTTCAGCCCTTCTTTTTCCCAGTTTCATTCTGGTTTATACATTACCGCCCCGCTCGCTTCCTGCCATCTCGAAGCAGCCCACAACATGGTCATGTCTTCCGTGTTTCTTCGTTATACTCCGCGAGATCAGTGATTTGGCCGCGTCAAGTCGATTTCTCGGCCATTTCGTCGATCTAAACACAATTTTTCGTCCATTCTTGCTCGTCCCCGATATAATTTGGATCTTTGAAACGGTAGCCTCTATTCCCGTTTCGATAAGGCCATTCTAGCAGCAACAACGGCCATCAGGCAAATCATGATGATATGTAGACTCACCAAGCATTATAAAATTAAGATATTGTTTAGAGTATACGTAGCTTCTTAGAATATATATTATAGAATTGGAAAAGCGTATTTTTTTGATTAAAAATGAAGTATATTTAAACCGAAAGAAATTCAATATGATCTAAAAGTTTCATTCAACAATTTTATTTGCTATAAAATTAGACAACATAGTTTTGATTAAGAATTTCAAATGTACAACTAAAATAAATCCAAGTATGTTTAAGAAATTTAATTTAACCTGATGTGTATCTTTATTTTTTCTTTAAACAAAATGCTGTAAAACAAGGGCAGAGGATAAGTAAATAATCCAAGAAGATATTTTTGGAGACAATAATTATGGTTGGCCTCTGCCAAGTTTCACCATGAGCTGTCTATCCTATGAATTGAATAGGGGAAAGCCTTGGGATTACTTCCCGCAACTTTTGCAACATTAAACCAATGCATGGCGAGGTGACCAGTGGCGATAGTGTTGGAATTCCACTGAAAATCTCAGGGCAAGCAGTAGCCACATACTTTTAGATTAGAAGAATTAGATCCTAACAACATCTTTCACTATTCCAGCAAATTTGTACATTCTTATACTTTCTAATATTCTATAATTTCGCCTTCTGTTTATCAGTTCTATATTAATCTGTATCGACGATATTATGTATAAAATAATTGAAATATGCTCTTTCATATACAAATCATTTAAAACACGTACTAAACATATGTTAAGTAATACTCCATCATAATGAAAGGGAAATAATATTAAAAGCTTCTTCAAATATATTTCTATATATAATAAACAGATTAAAATATTTTTCAATCCGAAATGTTCACTCCAACAATTTTGCTGTCCAAAAAATGTGATACCTGATTTCAATTATGGTTTTAATTTTAACAAATTAAAATTTTAGAACATTTTATTTCTTGATTTTTTTTAAATATATAAGTTGAATTAGGGACAATTTTAATTTTAATAATTAAACATAAACAAAAAGATTGAAGTTTTTTAAAATTCATAAGTAAATTGTGGTAAAATGTTGTTATTACTAATAAGTGTATACATTTAAACATATTAAATGTTAAAATTACGCATTAATAAAAAAGTTTTTTAATGTAAGAAATTCAAGGGTAAATTCACTCAAGAATAAGATAAATGATCATGTTTGGCTTTTTGGAATAAAATAAAAAATTTATGGAAGGGGACTTTTTTATTGAAAAGAAAAAAAGATAAAAAACAAGAAAGAAAACTATTTGGTGCAATTGCTGTATAGTATAATACGTATGAACAATTAAGAAACATTTTATATATTTTGAGTGTTTAAAAATATAATCATGCTTCTGTTTATTAATTAATTTAATATGCATATTACGCATATATTAATCGAAAATTATTTGGAGACTGTAAAGTACCTATAGGTGCTAGTTTACCACAACAGCATAATAATTCTTTAAGAATAAAGGGATAATTGCTTGAACAATATGAATCATTATTTAACGATTTGATATTGAAATAGCTACTTAACATTATTGTGAATCTAAACTACTGAAAATCCTCAATATGGAGATAACCTTTTTACCCTTCTTTGGGCCAAAATTTTGATGTTAAAGTTACAGAAATGGAGCATGTTCTCATTTCTAATTGTTTCATTAATAGCAAGAGGGGAATGAGGGGAGGGGGGAGGAGGCTGAAGGTTTATATAATATAAGTGGATTTTTAATACAATCCTCATAGTATAGGGATAAATAAATTTAATCCTTATATATCAAATGGACAATCTAGATATGAAAATATGCGTCAATTATTCAACCATAAGTAGTATACTAATGGGTTCGTCGGGCTTTGGAAGATTTGTATTGCATAACTACATAAGGAAGTTACATGACCCTCATGGTATGAACGAGTTGAGTAGAACATTGATACTCTCGATTATCAGAGAAATAAGAGAAAATATGAAATTTCTCATTCATTCATTCACGTAGAAAAAAGGGTACAAGAACTGTTTATTTATAGCTAGCAAAGTTAAAAGACACAAAAACTAAAAGGCCCTTCTAACTATTATAACAAACTAACAAACAAAAAACTATAATAGAGATGAAACTAACTAATATTTACAAGTGTATAACTTTACACCCCCTCCTCAAGTTGGATCTTGGCGAGGATCAACCAAGTCTAACTTGGACAGCAAAGATGAAAAAATAGGGGTAGATAATGGTTTTGTGAAGATGTTTGCCAGCGGCAACTTGGTAGGAATGTGGTGAGGGAGAATGAAACCAGCTTTGTAGTTGTTGCGAACAAGATGACAGTCAATCTCTAGGTGCTTCATGCGCTCATGAAAGACCAGGTTGGCAGCAATATGAAGGGCTGCTTGATTATCACACAAAAGAGAGATAGGAAGAGGGATAGAAAGCTGAAAATCTTGAAGAATGTAGGAGATCCACTTCAGTTCACAAACTATAGAAGCAATGCTTCTGTACTCAGCTTCAGCAGAGCTTCTAGAGACTCTGGTTTACTTCTTTGTCTTCCAAGATACTAGCGCTGAGCTAAGAAAGATGCAGTAGCCAGTTAAGGATCTTCTAGTTTCGAAACATGAAGCCTAGTTGACGTCGCAGTAGGCCTGTAACTTCAAGGAATTCTGTGTACTGTATAATAATCCTTTGGAAGGACAACCCTTAAGATACCTTAACACGTATAGTGCAGCATCCTAGTGGCTTTGACGAGGAGAGTTAATAAACTGACTCGACTGTTGGACAGCATAAGTGATGTATGGCCTAGTAAAGTTCAAATATAGTAACCTACCAATTAATTTTCTATATCTATCTGGATCAACCATTATTTTCCTATATCCGCTAGTGAACTTATGACCCTTGGGCAAAGGAACAGATGCTGGCTTGGCACCAAGCAAACCAGTATCTTTAAGAATGTCCAGAATATACTTCTTTTGATTAAGATAAGTCCCAGATTCTGACCTTGCAATCTCCACCCCCAAGAAGTATTTCACGTATCCTAAGTCCTTGATAGTAAACTTATCATGTAGGAAGTTTTTGATAGTAACGATATCCTGCTCATTAGTGCCTGTAATCAAGACATCATCTACATATACTATTAATTCCATGAAAGAATCAATGGTGACTTTAGTGAAGAGACAATTATCATTGGAGGATTGTTTAAAGCCATAGAGCTAAAGCTGGTGAGTAAGCTCCTGGTTCCACTATCTAGAGGCCTGCTTAAGGTCATATAATGATCTCAGCAACTTACGAACTTGACCATTTTAAGCTTTGTTATATCCTTCAAGAGGTTGCATATATACTTCTTCGTGCAAGTAACCATGGAGAAATGCATTGTTAATGTCTAACTGATGAATTGATCATTGATTAGCTGTAGTAATGGCCAAGAAGATCCTCATAGTCATTAGTGTAGCAACAGGGGAAAAACTATCAAAATAGTCTATCCCTTCAACTTGATTATATCCTTTAGCAACAAACCTGGCCTTGTACCTCTCTACAATCCCATCAGGTTTAAGTTTTACCTTGTAAACCCACCTTGATCCAATGGCTTTCTTTCCTGTAGGCAAAGGGGTTGACTCCTAAGTATTGTTAGATTCAAAGGCCTTTAATTCCCTTTGCATAGCTGCAACCCAATCAGGATTCAAGCTAGCTTGTTTAAAAGAGCATGGTTCCCGGATATTTGATACATTGGCCAAAAAGCTCATGTATGTGTTGCTATATATTGGAGTTTTATTGTATGGAAATGTACAAGGTGAAGAGGTTCTTTTTATAGAATTTTTAACTACTGGATATACAGTTGGCTTGGTAATCACATGTACATTAGAGACAAAAGTCATTCAACCATTTAGGTATTGTTCTAGTTCTGGTGCTATGTCTGAGGGGCACAGGGGAAGTATTGGATATGCCAGTAGGTTCAGTTTGTATATCTGGATTCATAGAAAAAAATGGCTCAGGTTTTGTTATTCTTTGATCTGTTGTAATAGTTTGATCATGAGAGTGCAAGTTATGATCTTGGCTACTTTGAAAATCATCATTTTGTGAGATAGAAATGCATGGCAATGGAGTGTCAGATAAATCTATATCTATAGGAATAGAATGGAAAAGAAAGATGTTTTCATAAAAGATAACATCTCTAGATGTAGAAATTCCTCTAGAAGTGATATCATACACTTTAAAACCCTTTTGACTAGCATTATACCCTAGAAAAACACACTTGAAAGCCCTTTGATCAAACTTATCTTTGTGAGGTATGGTGTTTGTAGCATAACATAAGCACCCAAAAATCCTTATGTTGGAGTAATCTAGTGGCTTTTGATAAAGCATTTCATAAGGTGTCTTCCATTTCAAAAGAGAAGTGGGTAGCCTTTTTATGATATGTGTTGCCATTAATATAGACTCACCTCTAAACCTTTTTGGTAGATTAGATTGAAATATCAAAGATCTTGCCACTTGCAAAAGATGTTTATGCTTCCTTTCCATAGTACCATTCTGTTGTGGTGTGAAAACATAGGTTCTTTGATGCAAAATCCCATTTTTGGACATCAAATCTTGACATTCTTTGTTAACAAACTCAGTCCCATTATCAATTCTAATAATTTTAACTGATGTAAGAAATTGATTCTTAATCATTGATAAGAAAGTTGCTAATATGGAAACAGTTTGTTGTTTTGAGAGTAATAAAAAGGTCCAGGTAGCACGGCTATGATCATCTACTATGGTGAGAACATATTGCACTCTTGAGTTGGAAAATTGTTTATAAGGGCCCCATAAATCCACAGGAATCAAATCAAAATTGTTTCCAGCATATGTATCACTCTCAGGAAAAGACAATTTATGTTGCTTTGATAAAGGACATATCACAATGCTAAAGAGTTTTATCAAAAGTTAGATCACATACATCAGTGTGTTTCATGATTTTTGTGAGACATGACCAAGCCTTTTATGCCAAAGAGATAAAGGACACATAGATGTTTTATTTATGTGATGAGAGTCAGTACATATAGGTAATGAAGAAGAAACAACATTGAAAGCAGCTTTGCTTACTAACTGTAGCTTAGCAAAAGCCAAGATTTCTGGTTGAAAGCTTAACTTGTCTAGAATGAACAGTTTAGCTACCATTTTGCCCACAACCAATATCTCTTCAATTTCCAGGCCCTACAGAATGCAATAATCAGGGTAAAAGATGAACCTTATACAGGCTGTTTTGGCAAGTTTATTCACAGAAAGCAAGTTGTATTGGAAGCTTGGTACATTTAAGGCATCAGTTAGGGTTAAGGTCTTGTTTAGGTGTATATTACCTGTGTTGTGAACCAGTTTGACTGATCCATCTGGCAGATACACAGGGGTAATGGATTTCACAGTGGTTGGGTAGTTCATAAGCTTTCAATCAGTGCACATATGGTTCGAGGCACTAGTATCAATAATCTAAGCATCATGATCAATTAAAACAAGTGCACTGAAGACATGATTGAGTACAGTAGCTGGAAAGTCTGTAAAGTGAGCAAAGTTGACTTGAGAGGTCTCTGCAGGTCCTTTTCCCTTCATGAACTTTGCTACTTCTTGCTAAATCACGATGGCTAAAGCAACTGACCATTTTGTACCTTTACTAGCATTGGCATCAGTGTGGTTCTCTATAGGTGTTCCAACCATATTAGCTACGCCTTTTGTAGGTGTTTTCCCTTTCCTTTGTTGTATATCCTTATACCAATTTGGATACCCATGGATCTTGAAACAAGTTTCTTTAGTGTGTCTATCCATTCCACAAAAATCACAGTGTAAATCAGCCTTTCTTGTGTACTCCTTCCCTACTTCTTTCTTTTTACCAGCCTCATTTTGTCCTCCTTCCTTCTTAAAGGTTTGTGATCTAGCAAGCATTGTAGTGTTCTCATTTGTATCAGAAAAAACCACATGAACCTCCATTTGTTTCTCAACTCTAAGCACCATTGAGTAGGCTTTATTTACAGTTGGTAATGGATTCATAAGCAAGATTTGATTCCTAATATTATCATATGTATCATTCAGCCCCATCAGAAATTGTATGAATCCATTCGAATTTATCATTTCAACCACTGATTTCGATTCACCACAAGTGCACTAAGGGACATGCATCAAGCAGGTTAATTCATCCCATAATTTCCTCAGCTTAGTGAAGTATTTAGCCACAGATAGAGTTCCTTGTGAAATAGAACTTATATCTCTCTGTATTTGGTATAGCATTGGACCATTGCACTCTCCAAACCTCTCTTCCAACTCCAACCATAACTGTCTAGCTGAAGTTGTATACAAAAATGCATCTACAATGTCTCTAGAGATGGAGTTTAGGATCCAAGATGTAACCATACAATCCACTCTGCTCCACTGCTCAAATTCAACACAATCTTCATATGGAATTTCAATTTTCCTATTGATGAACCCTAGTTTGACCTTAGCTCTAATTGCTATCCTCATATAATGACTCCATGATAAATAGTTATTTCCATTCAACAGATTAGATACAAGGACCATACTTGGATGATCCGAGCTCTGCAGACACAGAGGATCTCCATTATCGAACACCTTAGTTCCAGCTTCAACCAATTCTTTAGTTTCAAAATCTCTGCCATTCTGATTCCTTAATACTCCCTTCAGTATCAATAATCAAATCTATAATCTCTCACATTATCTTTAATCAGCAAGTTTACGGTTTATTTGGATTGTTTGCTCTGTTACCATGAACGAGTTGAGTATAACATTGGTACTCTCGATTATCAGAGGAATAAGAGAAAAAATGAAATTTCTCATTCATTCATTCATTCATGTGGAAAATAGGGTACAAGAGCTGTTCATTTATAGCTAGCAAAATTAAAAGACTAAAAGGTCCTTCTAACTATTATAACAAACTAACAAACAAAAAACTGTACTAGAGAGGAAACTAACTAATATTTACAAGTGCATTAGAGATGAAACTAACTAATATTTGCAAGTGCATAACTTTACATGGTGCAAGAGGCAAAACAAATTTAAACTCATTAAATATGATAATTAATTAATTATATTTCATTTAGTTATACTAATCATATAATTATTTTGTCACTTAATTATCTGAATCCAAGGATAACTGGACATTCTTGAAGATTTTAATGAGGGTATGAATGTTTAAATTAAGTTAGATAAATGTACATTCCATATAATACTGATCAAAGTCACTTTTAACTTCCGATTCTATTAACGATGTTCATAGTAAACATATAAAATTTTCAAAATTAAAGAAAACATGTCATAGATTGATCCAAATTTCCGGATGTTCCTATCTTAATTTTCATGATGACCAAACAGAATTAGACTTACATGCCTTGGTAGCTTAATTTAAGCTCCAAGCTGACCTGCTTATATCTCTACAAACTCATGGATAAATTTTAAAAATGGGTTGAAACATACACATAGGCAAAATCCAAAGCTAGAGTCATGTAATTGGGCCCAATCCAAGCCCAATTTGGCGTTGCAAGGAAATGACTTGGGCTTTGATTTAACTGGAGCTGATAATTAAAGAGGAATGATGCATATTATTTTATTGGTGGAAACTAGAAAATGCTGTTTGGAATTGTGTTTCAGGAATATAAGAATAATATTTTTTTTCTAAAATTCATTTTTCTCCCAAAAAACAAAAAAGATATTAGAAAATTTCTATAACTTCAGAACATTAAATCGACTAGAGATACATTTATTTAATTATCTTCAAATCATTATTTCAATATAAATATAAAATTTTCAAGTATTAAACATTATAAAATAACATATAACCATATAAAATTTTTGATTTGATACTATAAATTCGGAAAGAATTTAACTAAAGAGACATTCATCTTAAAACCTGTCTTTCTCTCGACATAACGCCATTTTTAAAATATTCTTCAATCTCAACAAAATCGTACATTCTTTCAAAACAAATTCCCAAAAGAAGACAAAATATAAAATCAATCAATATAATATCTTGATTGTTTTACCTAAGTAGATTATAATTTTAATCATTTAAATTATTGAGGGATGGTTGAAATTATGGTACAGGCTTGGATATGTGTCTAGAATCCTATGTTATGTTTACATCTAAATTTTGGCGAGGAAAAGCAAAGGAAAGTTGCCAACAAATGAAGACTATAGTTCAAAATTATGAAAATAATATTCTTTATTTTTTTTTTCATTAAAATCTAAAAAACAATCATGCCATCAAGAATAAAACAAACTCTTAAATAATTTGAAGATTGAGTAGCTTGTTCAAAAAACTAAAAACAAAAACAAAAACAAAAACTTTAATTTTGAAGGAGTAATTATAAATTATACAAAGTATATTGCATGAATATTCTTAGCTGTATTACATAACAGAAAAGAAAAAAAGTGGAAAAATGTACCAGCCAGGTAAGCTAAGTGAAAAAAGTTTAACAGATAGTGATTTATCATGGGAAAAGTTAAAGCTATAAGGGCAGCAAGAACATTATAGAATCCTATTACCCCATGCTCAAATATCCCCCTTTTGTGCTGATGGAATGGGCCTACCATCTACCATCCATCCATGTTCTTTTGTTTCCAATTATTATGAAATATTTATGTGTTGAGAAACTCATATGTTCAAATTCAAAAAGGGTTGTTATGTTAATTGTTTATCTGTTGTTGTTGTTGTTGTTTTTTTTTTAATAATAAAAATTATACAATAATGAAATTTTTTTATAATCATGTTAAAAAAAGATTGTTACACTAATCACTTCTTTCTATTTTTTTTCTTTTTTTATAATAATAATAATAATAATAATAATCATTAAAAGTGGAAGATTTTAATCGTCAAGCCCAAAAGAAATTGCCACACTTATCATTCCTTCCCAATACAAGTAATAATAGTGAGAGAGTCTTACGATCACATTCAAGAGGGCATCATTTTCTGGCTATTGTTTTCAATGATAATAATAAAATTACAAAACAATAAGAATTTTTATGATTACGCTTAAAAGGAGTTATTGTTGCATTGATCATCCCGCTCTATATTTTCTAAGTATAACTAACCTTCACTTTGCTATTTGAAACATTGCCTTCTCTGTTTCTAAACTATGGAAAATGAGTGTTGAATTTCCTATTTTTTGCAAGCATTTTGAAAAGATGAGATTGGAGAAGGAGTAGATTTGCAATCATGCTGTTTGATGCATTTTACACAATTTGGGTAAATTCTTGGTTTTTAACTTTAAGAACGACCTTTCTGACAAGGGTTTTTTTTATTTAAAAAAAAAGATACTTTTTAATCAAATTGTCCTACTCAACAAGTAGCATTGGGCAATTAATTAGGAATATATTCCATCTGCATCGTGACTATATTTAGATTTTGAATTTTTTTAAAAAATTGAGGGGAAAAAGGGCAAAATCTAAAAATAAAAATAAACAATTCCATTATTTAAAGAAAAAAAAAATCTTCTTTACCAAAATTCAAAATCAAACATAGGGATAAAGTTTAGTTGAGTTGATTTCTTCAGCTGAACTATGATCTTCTATATGAGAAAATAGAAATGATCGGGCCTATTTTCATAAACTAAACTGGCTAATTTTGTTTGTGCTTGAGAAATTAGAATATTTAACTGGTTTTAACTTCTTAAAAAAATGAAAAAAAAACCCATAAATTTCATTGAATTTTCTTTATTAGATCTTTCAGTTCTTTTTCTTTTTCTTTTTTTTTTCATATACCCCACTTTAAAAATTATTAATAATTTTTGATTTAGTGATAATAATCTCACATATAAAATGTGAAGTGGAGTTCAAAATAAACAAATTCTAATTATATTTAAAATCAAAAACAAAAAATAAAAAACGTTGAAATCTTTACGTGTTCCGCTCAATGATTAGTGCTCCTTTCATTCTTGAATCTATGTAGTGGAGTGGAATGATGAATCACAACTTTATTACCTCTCTTTTCTTTTTGGCCGCTTTTTGGGAACAAATTAATAATGAAGAGACAAAATAAAAAGATGCGCTATCAAATTTCCCCCAAACAAACAATTGAAAAATGTTCTTGCCCATCATCAACACACACACACACACATTGAGGGATATTGTGTTTCTCTATCTTAAAAGGGTTTTCATATGTGTAATTTTAATTTTGAGTTTAAATATTATATATGTTTGTGTCTGCTTTTTCCTCCCCAAAATACTATAAATGACTGATTAAATTAATTATTCTTTCAGCACAATAGTAAGTAATTTAATTAGCTTTTTAAAAGACTAGTTGGCTAATACTTAAATGACACATTGGGTATTAAAATTTGAAGATTTAGTAACATCAATGTTATTGAAAAATCAATATGATGATTTAGTCGAGAAAAATTAAATCATTTAATTGGTACTTTGACAAAATAAAGCCATAACGTAACAAATGGAATAAAAGTTTGGAAACAAATGAAATACAATTTTTTATTTTAAACAAAGAAGAAAAAAAGGTGTTTTCTGGAAAAATAGTTAAAGGCTAATTGAAGAATGAAAGTTCGTTTAATTTTATTTTTGAGGAAGATGGTTTTTTATTATAAAAGTTTCAACACTTTTTATCTTATTATTCATATTACATCAAATTTTTATTAGTATAATCGTACTAAAAATTAAGAAATATATATTTACATTAAAATAATAAATAAAAAATATATTGTGGAATTATTTAACTTTATTTTAGAAAAGAATATATTTAAAAAATAAATCCAAAAAGAAAAGGAAAAAGAAAATTAGAAAATGAGCTAGCATCTCCCCTGTAACCCACTAGCCCACTACCCATCAGGCCATCACCTTAAAATTCTCCCTCCAATTTTCTTCCTTCACACCTGCAAATGCTCTGTTCAGTCAAAGCTCTTGTGGGTCCCCCTCCTTTTATTTAATCATATCTTCAAATTCAACTCAATCTCGTTAAATTATCTAGTCCCCAAAAATATAATACTCTAAATTACATTTTAGATGATTTACATTTTACATTTTATTGCATTTCATGAATAAATATTAACTAATATATATTTTTAAAATATTTAATATTTATTTACAACATAACATAAAAATAAAAGATTTAAACTTTTCGTTTCCAACAATACAACAAAATAATGGAAGTGATTTTTGATTTAATAATACTAATATCACATATAAAATGTGAAGAATAAGTTCTTGTATATATATAAATAAAAAGAAAAAGAAGTTATGCGACAAAATAACGCATAAATTTTGTTTTAACTCTTTATAATAATAATATTATGTGGTTATCCATATCCCAAGCAAAGCAAACTTAAAACAAAAATTAATCCTCCAACCCCAAATCACCAGGGCAAAAGAATAACAAAGAAAAGAATTAAGCACACATTTCACCACCTTTTTTTTTCCTCCGCCATTTCAACAAACCACAAGAAAAAATGGCTTCAAGACAGCCATTCCCACCAAATCCAAGGCCTAGAACAAGCATAATTTTCCTTGCAATCACCATCTCTGCTTCACTCATAATTATCTCTGCCATTCTCTATTTTCTTTACTATCTCTGGTACTCTCTAGTTCACAGGTCACGCACCAGTCCATTTGATGCCACCTCACCACTATGCAAGCTCCAGAGGTTCAGCTACAGAGAGCTCAAGAATGCCACCCACAATTTCAGCCCCTCAAATTCCATAGGAAAAGGGGGCTCCGGCACTGTCTTCAGGGGCATTCTGAAAGATGGAAAATTGGTAGCTGTAAAGCTTCAGAACTCAGCTTCGTATCAGTGTGAACAGGAGTTCCAGAATGAGTTGAAGATTCTTGGTGGGCTCCAGCCTTCCCCTCTTGTTGTTTCTTTGTTGGGTTTTTGTGTGGAGAAGGGGAGGAGGCTTGTGGTGTATGAGTATATGCCCAATAAAAGCTTGCAAGAATCTTTGTTTTTTGAGTCGAATAATGGGAGTTGTAATAATTTGGGCTTGGATTGGGGTAGGAGGTTTGGTGTAATTCTTGATGTAGCAAAAGCATTGGCTTTCTTGCATCTTGAATGTGATCCCCCTGTGATTCATTGCGATGTGAAGCCAAGTAATGTGTTGCTTGATTCAGAGTTTAGAGCCAAGCTCTCGGATTTTGGGTTGTCAAGATTGAAGCTTGAGGGTGATTTTGGGGTTGATTTGTTTAGCCAGGAGTTGGGGAAAAGTCAGGAACTCTGGAAGAGTCAAGAACTTTCTGGGAACTCAAATGCTGGTGGAGGAGGTGGAGAGATATATGAGACTCCACCAATTGGGACTCCTGTGGAGAGTCATGAAAATGATGAGGTAGATTTTGCTTTAGCATTGCAAGCTTCTTCTTCTTCCAAGAATAGTTGTAGAGTTTACCATAATGTGATGGGATTAGCTATAAACTCTTTGAATTTTAATTTTAGTTCTGATGGTGGGAATAATGATGTTAAGGGTAGCAATTTGAAGGGGAAGGAGTTGGAAAATGGTGGGGAGGAGTGGAATAAATTTGTGCCCTATGATGATGAGTTGAGTAGTATGGATCAAAGCAAGGAGTTCAATTCAAATTCAAATGTTGCTGTGGTTGGTGATCATGATAGTAATAGCAACAATGTGGGTGCAAAACAATGGGGAAAAGATTGGTGGTGGAGGCAGGATGGGAGTGGTGAATTGTGCAGTAAAGATTATGTGATGGAGTGGATTGGGAGCCAAATTTGCCCGTCGGCTAATCCTAACTGGGACGAAGAAAAGGGGACAACGATGGCCCAAGAGAAAACCAACTTGGATAACTCTATACAATTGGATAAATGTGAGGAAGTTAACGAGAGTCGTGTGCAAGAACGTGGATTTGAGTGTCTTAACGGTGCCATTGAGAAGGAAGATTCAAACAGGTGGAAAGTGCATGCCAAGAAGCATAGAAAGATGCACGAATGGTGGAAAGAAGAGCACTTGGATGAAGTTAGCAAGAAGAGTAATAATAATAAGGGAGAAAGGCCGCTTCAAGTGTGGAGCAAGGAACGGTTAAAAGTACCTCATTTTGGTTTAGGGAAATGCTTTGAGTTCAGGAGTAGGAGAAAGTTTGATCATGAAAACCACACGTTGGATGATCAAAACATGGAGTTTAGTTTCAGAAAAGGGTGGAGGAAGAAGAATTCCCGTTCGATAGGGAGCGATATGTGGAGTGGGGATCTTTTTAGTCGAGAGCTAAGTAGCACTACAAGCATGAGAGGGACACTATGCTATGTGGCGCCAGAATACGGTGGATATGGTTGCTTAATGGAGAAAGCCGATATTTACAGCTTAGGTGTTTTGATCCTTGTTATTGTTTCCGGGAGACGGCCATTGCACGTTCTTTCGTCCCCAATGAAGCTTGAAAAAGCAAACTTAATAAGCTGGTCCCGGACCTTAGCTCACTCAGGGAACATTCTAGAGCTCGTGGATGAAAGACTGAAAGACGAGTATAATAAGGAACAGGCAACCTTATGCATCAACTTGGCACTTGCTTGCCTGCAGAAGATGCCTGAGTTGAGGCCGGATATTGGGGACATTATCAAGATATTGAAAGGTGAAATGGAACTCCCTCCAAATCCATTCGAGTTCTCGCCTTCTCCTCCTTCAAAATTTTTCAGCCGATCAAGAAGAAAGCAAAAGAGCTTTGCGGATTAGCTTCTTCGTTTTTGCGCAATCCGATCGAGAAAGGTTTGGTGGACGACCCAACTTGTTGTGTATATTATAGCGTGTGGTTTGGGGTAGATTAGACTGATTGCTGCTTTTTTCATTGTCTTCTAATTGAGGTGAATACATTGGAATCAAAATGTTCCCATCTTCAATGGCTCATTTTCAAGTAGATTGAGTTTTTTTAACTGCCAAAAACAGATGTTCAATAGACTCATTAGTCTGCTACCAGATTGCTGAATCCTAACAACTGACTACTCTTTCAAACGCTCAAAAACTTCATTTCTACGTCAGGCACAATTCTTGGCCAGAAAATTCTTAGGATTGTTTAAGTATGGAAATCATCAGCATTGTCAATCTAAAAGGGGCAAGAAAATTTTGTTGCAAGAGAGTTGAAGCCAGTCCTACTTCAGATTCAGACATAGTTGTTAGAGATATTTATTACAAAAATGGTCCACCCCAACTCCATAAAAACTAGGTAAAGGATTTGTCGTGGGTCACCAAAGTATTAATATGTTTGTCTGTGCATATTTCTTCACTATTGGGGAACCAAATTTTATCTCTTGTCCATATTTGAAGACCTAACAAACTAAGAGAGCATTTAAAATTGCTTACTAGTGTGAAAATGGTCTTCAAGAATTTGACCAATATCATCTTGTTACAATTATTGCAATATGCTCAATTTGAATGTCACATTTTGGATGGGCATACACAAAGTTTTATCCGTTTAAATCCTCTATTCCATTTCCTATTTTATTGTCTATTCCATTTCATGAAAATATAATAAGTATATTAAATATTTCTTTATAAAAATAATTAATTGATAATCAGATACATTTAGCATAAATATAACAAATTGAAATAGAAGATGGAATAGGGAATGAAACAAGTGATCCAAAATGAAATTTCAGTCTAGATAAGAGATTAAAATGAAAATAGAGGTATAAAATTTTTTAATACTATTATTGTTTTGCCCTAAAAAAATTGATGTTTATTAGAAACCGAAATTGCCATTTTCAAAAATATAACTTCACTACTACAAATGCAATCTTAGGTAGTTGCTATATTTGTCCTTAAAAATCAGAAAATACATATGAAGGTCCTTGAAAAGAAAGACAAGCCGTCAGAGTTGCAATTGCAATAAAAATAGCGGTTTAAATTATCTATTTCATTCTATATTTCTTTTCTTATTTTATTTTATAAATATATGATATGTGTAATATATATATATATATATTTATAAAAATAATTAATTGAGAATTAAATATAATTGATATAAATACAATAAGTTAGAATAAAAGATGAAATGAAATATCTCAAGTGAACAGAATTTTTTTTCTCTTTTAATAAATGTCCCGCATACACCCCATGAAGGTATTTACAAGCATTTGGTTCCCTTTAAAAGTTTGACCAATTTTAAAGAGACTCATCAAATAAAGAGTCATTTCAACTCATTTTTGTGGGCCAACTACAAGTGGTCCAATTAATATGTCCCAAAAGCCTACATTTTTTTCCTCAGCAGTGCTTTATTTGTGAACAAAAACGCCATGGGACCACTCAATAATTCAATATAGTTGTTTTTGCCTAACAAAAATTAAAACCACAAATATAAGATCCTATCTGTACAATTTTCGAGCACTATATTCCACCAATAATAATTAGTGAAACTTACAATTAATAACTGAACACAAAATTTTGGTCTTCCAAATAATTCTTCCATGTGGGCAATTACCAGTGGAATTGCATAAATGATTCAATTTAGGCACAAAGAAATGGAGGAAACCAACCCTCATAAATGCAGGACGCTGTCAACTGTCGTATGCAATGTAACATTACAGGACAGCTGTATTAATTTATATAATAGGTTTTAATTAATTAATTAATTGATACTTGTCTTGATCTCAACAAACAAATCGTTTGGACATTTATTTAGTAAATAAAAACGTTGTTTTCAATCAAAGGTTTCATGAAAATGCGACCTTACTCTTGTTTCTTTGTAGTACAAGATTTTTCTACTGATACGACACGGTTGAACGTTGATGAAGCATGACAAAATATGGCAACGAAACTCGTAGATAAGTACTAGATTACAACATTTTCCAAACACGGGCTCAAATATATATTTGACGGCGTCAAAATTCGTAGCTAAACATAGTTGGTTGGTCTGGCGAGTTATTATGTTGTTGACATAAATTGTAAAAATTTATTTTTATGAAAAGGTAGTTTTATGAATCACAGAAGAAAAATAATTTATAAATTGTGTTAAAATTCTCGACTCCGGCGATATACGACATAACATTATATACTACATCATTGAGGAAAGCTTTTCTTTTTCTTTTTCTTATAGGTAAAAAATAGTGAAAAAGATGATTAGGGTAGCATTTCTTCAAAATTGAGAAGAAATATTTATTATTATAATTCCATCAAAATAAATTACACATATAACGACTTTACAATAATTATCATTAATAGATTTAAATCATGACCTCTTATGAAAAATAATAATTGTTACCTCCACTTAATTATGGGTATATCATAGATCAACAGACAAAGTCTAGCATGAGATTTGACTTCAGCATTTCTACTTCCACGAAATTCTTACTTCTAGATTATATCTTTAACTACTCAACTTAGTATATAAGCAGGAATTATTACGCATCTAACTTATAACATAATCTTTCGAAATTCAAAGAGTTTTTAAAGGACGTGTGATCACACCTAATTCCATGAATTTGACTCTTTTTTTCTTTCGAACTTCTATTGCAGTTGATAACCTGTTTATTGATTGATATTTCTTCTAATTAATATTAATCTTAACTTCAATTGAGTTCATGTCTCAAAAGCTATTATTATTTCTAACAATAAATAACTATAAATAATCCTACAAAAATATACTTTATAAATATATCAAGTCGAATATTTATTATTCTGTATAAATTCTTCATAATTCCTTTTTTAATTTATAGACAAATTATTGTTAGTTTTTCTTGGTCAAATCTCTTGTTATTTGCTTATAATATTGTACTCCTTTATGAGAAATATATATATATATATATATATATATATTTTAGTATACACGAATCGTGAGTAATAATATTAAAATTATCACCAGTGATATACATCGCGTGGTAATAGTTTTTTTTATAATAAAAATTAAATTTAAAGATTTAATATTAACAATTAATGACACGTTTATAATAATAACTCAACAAATATAATTATTATCAATGAATTTTTATTGTTCATGTCGTTAAAATATCAACAATAATAATATATATTTATATATATAATTTTTGCATCGTTCAATTAAAAATTATTTTTTCCCGCACCCTATGTTGAAATAACGTCACTTAATTAAAATATATAAAGTAATAATATTACAACACTTTATTCATTGAAAGAATTTGCCGTTGCTGGGAATACAGTGGTTCTCTTAAAAAGCCTAAATTTCGGCTTTCTTGTTGGTTGCCGTCCCAATGTGCTTGTTCAGTTCTATTTTTATTTTTTTCTTTCAAAAAATAAAAATATAAATACGTTTTCTTACTAATGTTGACTTCATAGAATTGAAATTTAATATTTAATGTAAAAATGATTATGAAAATAATATATATTTTTGGACAAATAGTTGTTGCTTATGTAGCGACTGTTGGGGTGCACCCCATGGGCAATTAATTGATGCAGCAAATTGTTATTATTGCCCTCCAATTTGTGAAGCTAGTTTAGAAAAAGGAAACATGAGCTGAAAGATAATTTTGGTGCAAGGGCAAGATTCTTATCGATATATAATGTTGAGTATCAAACAATAATAGTCAAACGAATTAATAAATTTATAATCTTCACTATTTCTACCAATAATACAATCTCCACTATTAACAAAATTTCATATAAAATGAGGCCCTAATGAAGTAGGAAGCCCATACTATAAGCATAAGCCTAAATTTCATGTGTTGAGTAGCTAATTAATTGAGTGACATCATACTCAAATTTATATGAATGAGGTTTTGATTTGAATTCTCACGAATTTTTAGTGCATATGTAGATGTGTATATAAAAAAACTAATATAATATTTAGTCCAATTAATTTGAGCAATTACCCCACCACTCCCTCCCCCAAAAGAAAAGAAAACAAAGAAAATTCACTCACATCAAGCAAAATTTATTTTAAGTTTAATAATTTTGTATATAAAATGATTGATTGAGTTGTATGTAATTAATATTTAAAGATGGGGTAGGAAAATGAGGAATAATAGGTGGCCGCATGTAATAAATAGCATAATGGCAATAATAAATTTGTATAAATCATAACTTCCAACTTGACATTAATACTAAATTTAGAAATTAAAATAAAATTGACATTTAATTTGTCTCAATTTTGAACTTTTTGTTGGCAATTCAAATATACCTCTTATTTTGACTTTTTCAAAGTATTTTTCACTTAAAACAATGGTCTAATATAATTAATTTTTTTATTACTACTTTCAAAAACAAAGGACTTATTTATTTGTGTTTCTAGATAGTATCTAATTTTTAGAATTTGACAGAAATGTGTTTTAATTCTTTTTACTATACGATGCGGGATAACCCAACAGGCCCACAAATATGCTTACTTAACATGCATGGCCCACAGCAGTTCTGGGCCTAGATGGGCTAGACCGATCAACAACAACCGTCTAGTTGAGCATGCTATTCTCGATCACATTCAATGGAGGCTTCAAGCCATTTAACCTGTTCAACCATCCCTTCGGTCGACTGCCTTGTCTATTCGATCGTAATCGACTAGGACGCTCACGATGGGGTTGACTTATACCTTTGCCGCATTTAATGTTCTGACAAGTAGCATGCCTCCGTATTAATGGTACGTGACAACTAGTACAGTCTCTGCCACCAACCCTATCACCATCTTTGATAGGAAAGCTCCTACCTAGAGTACTATTCACCCTGAAAAATAGAAAATGAAGCCACCTGGAATAATACTAGGATCTGAAATGACCATTAACCCTCTAGCAAGGACTAGAGCCCTCTACATCTGATAGGAGCATTTTTGACATATTACACATCAGGAGAAGGCTATAAATACTTCATTGCCAGCCACCCTCTAGGTAATGCCAAATATACTATAAGCTCGCAATATTTTGCTCGGTTATCCTTACTTGACTAGAACTAACTTAAGCATCGGAGTGCTTTAGCTGGGGGTACCTCGGCTAGTTTAACGTGTGTTGTTGTTGTAGATCTTAGATCTCAAAAAATACAACAATTAAATCATTTGACCTCTTTGGTTGAATTAGCCTAAATACTACCCTTTTCACTATAAACAACTTTCAGCCTCATTATTTTGGTGTCGTCGGTGGAAAACCCTAAGATTGCAACCAAAAAAAATGGTGAACACATGTAGAGCCGCGTTAGAAAAGAAGGAGAATAGGAGGTCACGTCTCCACCTCCCCTTCCAACCTAGCAAGGTGCATTCACTCCAAGCCCCAGTACTCCTCAAGAGCAAGTTGTGACATAGACTATGCCCCAGTTGATGCAGCTGATAAGCGAGCAAATCTCTACTCAAATCTTAACCAAACTATCTGCTGCACTAAATAGGCACACCACTATGCCAGCCTCAACTGGTAGTACCACCCCGCAATCGCCTCCGCCAGAAGATAAGTCTCCCAAGGATAGTCGTGGCCGTTAGGAGTCCAAGCAGCCCTAACCCGATCTGAAGCCAGTCCCAGACCCCCAGGAGAAAAAGAGGCAATAGGAGTTGAAAGAGAAGATTGTCGATTCCATTGATCACGTTCGACCTAATCGAGCCCCGCAACGCGATAGGGTCAAACGTTCTAAGTGTGACTACCACGAGGATATGAAAGAATCTGTAGACCTCGCAGCCCAGCCTATTCGAGCCCCATAGTGTGATAAGGCTGAGCGCTCTCAACCTTATCTTGATCGAAATGCCATTCAGGCTAATCGGGAGGAATGGAAAAACGTTTTCCATCAAGTCCAATAGCTAAATAGACACTTCGATGAGATTTTGAGGAGAAACACTAACAGGGCACCTAATCTAGAGGTCCCCTAGAGGTCTCGTTGGGAGAGAGGCTCCCTGTTACTCCAAAAAATTATCAATGAGCGCATTACTGTCAACACCAAGGTCCTAATTAAACTGTCGAGATATGATAGCTCGATAAATCCTAATAAGCACTTGATGCAGTTTGAGCATATGATGCGGCTGCACAAAATAATGAATATATCCATGACAAGATACTAGTGACCACTTTTCAAGGTATTGCACTCAACTGGTTTGTGAAGCTCGAGCCCTTGTCGATATACTTTTACGATTAGCTGTGCGATAAATTTTTATACCAATTCACCAGTAGGAGAAAGGAAAAACTTTCCCACACCCACCTCTATACTGTTAAGTAGAGCGAGAGGGATTCCCTCTGGGACTTCTTTACAAGGTTCAACACGAAGGTCCTCAAGATAGATAACTCCAAAATTGAGTTCCTAATTGACATATTATTCCTGGGGCTCAGACATAAGAAATGCGCAAATGCATTGGTGCGTGAACACCCTAGATCGATGGAAGAACTACTCGACTTGGTTGAGAGATACATAACCCAGGAGGAGATGAATAAGCTCAAGTTTAGATCCTCTGAGGTCGACAAAAAAAAGAAAGAGAGAGACGACCAAAAGCACAGAGAAAGAGGTCGATCTCCAATAAAAAATTTCCACGACTACACACACTTGAACATTTTGAGGAGAGAGGTCCTGTATGCCATTCAATATGATAATCTTCTCAAAAAATCAAGAAAACTAACGGAGACTGAGGCAATGAAAAAATTCAAAAAATATTACCACTTCCACAAATAGAAGAGGCATGACACTGATGAATACTTCAATCTCCAGGATGAGATTGAGAGGCTAATTAGGTAGGGCCATCTCAAGAAACATATAGTTGTAGACATATAAGTCGAAGGGGCCAAAACTAATCGGACTCTCCATAGAGAAAGGTCAGTTAGGCCTATAAGAGAGGACAAAGGAAAAAAACTCGCCTAGTCAAAAAGTGATCGACATGATTGCGGGAGATCCTACTGAGGGGGACTCAAAGTTTGCCCAAAGGCAAACTGAGAAGAGGCTAGAGTCGATTAAAGCCTTGCCCATTGAAATAATATTCCACTTATCGACAAGCACAAAACCTATTTTATTCACTGATAGCAACTTGGCCTACCTCGAGGGCAAGAATATCAACCATAAAGCAAATTATCCTATGGTAGTCTCTATTGAGATTGCCAACTTTAAAATATGTAAAGTCCTAGTCGATAATGGTAGCTCGGCCAACATCATTTTCCTTTCCACCTTGAAAAGAATGAACATGGGCTAGCTGAAATTTGAATATGTGCGAACCCCTCTAGTTAGATTTAGGGGGCTAGAAATCATCTTGAAAGGATCCATCAACCCATCGACATCATTTAGGGAGGCTTCTCAAAGAAGAATTTTGATGGTGAACTATCTGGTGGTTGATGCCTCATATGCTTACAATGTTATAATTGATCGATCAGCCCTTAATGATTTTTGTGCCATTGTGTCAACCTACCACATAAAGATCAAATTTCCAACCCCAACAGACACAGGAAAGCTGTTATGCAACATAAAGGAGACTTAGAGGTATTACAACATCTTAATCAAGTCAAGTGAGCAGAAGACTTAACTACAGTTGAAGACCTTGGGGGATACCTCTGTAGTGGAACCTGAGGAGACCTAAGCCAACAAGAAGAGAAAGTTGAAAGATACCAAAATAAAGCCCATCAGGGAATTTAAAACCATCAATCTTGAATAAGAAAACCTCAACAAGAAAACCCGCATTGGGACAAACATGGGCCCACACCTGAAATATCTTATGGTCGACTTCCTGAGGAGGAATATTGATGTTTTTACTTGGAAAGCATCCATCTCCAAGGAATCGACCCTAATGTGATTGTCCACTGCCTTAATGTTAACCCCTCATACAACCAATTAGACAGAAGATGAGGATATTCAATACCGAAAGAACTTAGATCCTCGAAGAGGAGGTTAGAAAACTCCTAGATATAGGTTATGTTATAGAAATTTAATATCCTTCCTAGCATTATAATGTTGTACTCATCCTAAAGAATAAGGGATAATGGTGAATGTGTAATGATTTTATAGATTTAAATAAAGCATGTCCTAAAGATCCTTACCCCCTAAAGATCCTAAAACTCGAATAGATTTATTAGTTGATTCAACTACTAATTGTGAGTTGTTGAGCATGATGGATACGTTTCAAGGTTACCATCAAATTTTCATGGCTCCTGAGGATAGGAATAAAACTTCCTTTATTGTTCCCAATGGGGTCTATTACTTTTTGATCATACTTTTTTGATTAAAAAATGCTGGAGCAACTTACCAAAGGTTGGTCAACTTTATGTTTAAAAATGAAATTGGGAAGTCAATGGAGGTGTACGTCAATGATATGATTGTAAAGACAAAAAAGCTTAAGACTATTTGCTTGACCTCAATCATACTTTTGCAATTATAAAGTGTTTGGTCTGAAACTGAATCCAAACATGTGTACATTCGGGGTCCATGGAGGTAAATTTTTGGGCTACATGATCAGTCAATGAGGTATTGA
Source organism: Jacaranda copaia (assembly GCA_014898725.1). Classification (NCBI taxonomy): domain Eukaryota; kingdom Viridiplantae; phylum Streptophyta; class Magnoliopsida; order Lamiales; family Bignoniaceae; genus Jacaranda; species Jacaranda copaia. The sequence goes on from JACGDI010005752.1 coordinate 67,345, forward strand.
GACAAACCCGCAAAATATTTAGGCCGTTCTCGACATCACTCTTCTATGAATAGTTAGAGATGTTCAGAGACTGGTCGAAAGGATTATTGTCTTAGGTAGATTCATTGCAACATTAGCAGACAAGAGTTTACCTTTCTTAAAAATTCTCAAAAATGCTAAGAAATTAAGTTTCCAGTGAAGTGAACAATGTGATCGGGCGTTGGTCAAGTTAAAGCAGTACTTGTCCTCGCCCTCTATGCTAGCAAAACCTGAACTGGAAAAGTACTTCAGATATATTTGGCAGTATCTGAAGCATCAATCAGCTCAATCTTGATCTCGACTAGAGATAGTAGCCATCAACCAGTCTACTATAGTAAGCCACTCCAAGGACCAGAGCATAATTACTTGGAGATTGAGAAATTTACCTTGGCACTGGTCACCACAGCTCGAAAGCTGCAACCATACCTCCAGTCTCATGCCATTATAGTGTTAACCAACCAACCGCTGAAGTAAATATTGTTAAAGCTTGATACACATCGAGTTGGGAGAATTCGACATTACTTTCTAGCCAAGAATAGCTATCAAAGCACAAGTTTTGGTTGACTTCATTGCCAAGTGAATTGACTTACCCTAGAAGAAGGGTGAAGCCCCTCTTGTTTAAACTTTGCATGTCGATGGATCATCAACCACATCTAGAGGGGGAGTAGGAGTTGCTCTCCATTCTTTAGTAGCCAAGGAATACGATTTTATAATAAAGCTAGACTATATAGTCATGAATAATAAGGCAGAACATGATGCTCTTCTCACTGAAATAAGGATGGCGCTCGACTAGGGCATCGAGCACTTGGTCACGATTACAGACTCCCAACTCGTGGTCGAGCAAGTTGACAAAAATTTTGAGGTTAAAGACTCAATGATGAGTCGGTGTCTGGCCGAGGTGAAAAAGTTACATCATTCATTCAAAATGTTTACCCTCAATTAGGTACCTCGATCTAAGAACGAGCGAGCAGATGCCCTGTCAAAATTTGCAAGCTCTATTAGGGGCACGAGAGATAGAAAAATCACATTTTTGGTTGCCGATAGGCTATCAATCCGACCTTTTGAGGAGAATTTAATAGCAAGCATTGAGAAGGTTACACCTTCTTGATAGGATCTAATCAAACTCTACCTGAGCCAAAGCACAATCCCTGAAGATAGAAATGAGGCTCGATGCCTTTAATGTTAAGCTGCCCAGTTTGCACTTGACAAAGCATGGTCAATTATATAAGAGGTCAATCTTTGGACCCCTCTTGAGGTGCCTGGATCCCGATCAGGTTCTAGAAGTGTTACAGGACATCCACATTGGTATGTATGGCAACCATTCAGGGGGAAGATTCCTTGCCCATAAAATAATCAAATACAGATACTTTTGCCTAATATTGTTGAAAGACTCAATGGATTTCACTAAAAAATATACATCATGTCAAGTCCATTCGAACTTACCACACTAACCCATAGCACCAATGATCAATGTCCAAATTTCTTGGCTATTCGACCAGTAGGGGATCGACATTTTGGGCTCACTGCCAAAGTTGACTGGATAGCAAAAATTCATAATCGTCGCGATTAAGTACTTTACTAAATAAGTCAAGGCTAAGGCTATTCCTAATATAATAAATGCGACCATCAAGAATTTTATTTGGAAGAACATTATCTGTCGTTTTGATCTGCCTAAGGTCCTTATTTCAAATAATAGCACTTAGTTCCAAAGCAGGAGTACCAGAGGTTCATACGAAGCCTTAGGGATCGCTCAGCACTTTACCTTAGTGGGTAATCCCCAATCGAACGACTGGACAAAGGTAATAAATAGAATGATTCTCGACCATCTAAAAGCCAAGATATGGGATACTAGCTTGAACTAAGCAGACAACTTCCCCGGACTGCTGTGGGCATACAGGACAACTCCCTAAAAAGCCACTAATCATAGCCCTTACAGTTTGGTCTATGGGTCTGAGGCAGTAATCCCTTATGAGCTCATTCGACACACGGCTCAAGTCATTCACTTTCACCCGATCAGAAACACATCTGAGAGAAAGCTTGACCTTAAGACTATCGATGAGCATAAGCAAAAAGCTTATAACATGATGTAGTGCTATAGATAGAAGATGGCCGAGAACTATAACAAAGGAGTCAGGCTGCATCATTTTAAGGTCGGAGACCTCATCCTCAAGAAGGTGGAAGTCTCAAAAAATATTGACAAGCTCGACCCACAATGGGAAGGACTGTATGCTATGGTAAAAGTGTTGGAGCATAACATCTACAGATTTGCTAATATGTAGAGGAAGGAGCTCCCTCGCCCGTGGTATGCCATCAGCTTGAGAAAATTCTATATTTGAAATTATATTGCAATCATTCTTGTATTCTTTGACTCGAATAAAGTTTCAGCAATACTGCCACCATTTGCATGTATTGTCATAAATGTATCTAGCAAACAGCAAGATCAATACCGACCCCGCAGTTGATGAATAAGCAACTCTATGCTGCCACAAAAGTTCTTAGTTAACCCCACAATTGACGAATAAGCAATCTCTTACTGCCACTCAAGATTAAAGTCGATCCCACAGTCAATGAATAAGAAGCTCTATGTTGCCACAAAAGTTCCTAGTTGACCCCGTAGTCGACGAATAAGCAGCCCCTCACTGCCACTTAAGATCACAGTTGACCTCGCATTCGATGGATAAGCAGCTCCATGCTACCACAAAAGTACTTAGTCAACCCCATAGTTGACGACTAAATAATGCCTCATTGCCACTAAAGATCAAGGTCGACGCCATCTTCAACAGAAAATAGCTACATATTACAAACCTAAGCATTTTCAGCCCAAACCAAATAATCAACCAGGTAGTTAATCCATCCATCAACCATACAGTTGCAAAAGCAAATTACTAAGCGCACTTTAGTAAAACCAGGCATCAATCAACATCGAGCAAAATTGACAATAGCATCGTTAGATTTTCTTGAAAGTGATCGCGAAAACTAACTATTTTATCAGTTATTCCTTATGCTATCATGACAATAAAGTTGTATTTGACAAAGTGCAGGAAATTTACTTCACTTGGCACAACAGATATGAAAAACACTTTTCATTCATCAAGAAGTTCAGTAAAATTCCACTACAAAAATAAAATAAAAAAAAAGAAGAGAGATAGACAAAAGTAGCAACAAGCTTTGAGGTCAACTATGGCTGGACCTCGCCTGGTCACCCACTAGCCAGTTCAATTCAAGCTCTAGCAGTGCACACGCAAAAGGCACAATAGCTTGAGAGGGCCCTGCGACATCGCCCACAAAGTTGATCAAACGTAGCACATATTGCGCTATGTTGATCTCTTCCTCCCTCAATTGGACAGCAAGGTCCTCGGCAAATGCAAACTCATTAGCCAACTATTTTTGCCTCATATCGACCTCAGCTTTTCTCTTTTGGGCTTCACTCAGGGGCTCATCGGGGGCATTAGTTACGATGTCGTTTTGCCCAGCTTGATCGATCCTGCCTTCCTCGGGTTTGGAGTAAGGTTGCAATGTATCATTGAGAGCAGGGCTTATTTTGCTCTTGTCATCAGATCGGAGGGCATAACCCAGGCATTCGAGCTACTTCACGACCTTATGGAAGGCTTTCTGAGCATTATCAAGTAACATGATCACACCCGTATCCTGAAAGGCTAAGTTCATGATGAACTACTCCACCGCTTTCCACCAAATCATAGAGCAATGTCAATTGAAGGCCTCTCATGCCTCTTCGATGGCCTCTGCGCAACCAGCTGCTCGTCTAGAGGTGAAGCTCACATGTAGTCTAAGTGAGCTTTTTTTATTATAGAGTCCATTCGATTCCACTCCTCAACTGCCTGGACCAGCTGTTGATCTTTGGAGCTCAGCTATTCCTTAAGCTCGACCACTTGTTTGGTCAACTGGTCGATCTGAAGTTGGAAAGACTCGAGTTGAACCTTGAGGGTCTCCGTATCCTCTCCACTCTGTAGCTCTTCCCGATCCGCCAATGCCAGCTCCGATCGATAAAAGTTTTTGTAGCCTATTTGGCCCACATGTAACATAAGAATGTCAGCCTACAGTAAAACTATGCAAAGACAGTTCGATGAAAATTGTTGACCTCATTCTCACTATGTTACAGTGGTATGTCAGTGCCCTAAAAGCCCCGACCTGGCTCAGGCCCATTAATTTGCGTTGGTTTGGTAAGAAAAGCCTCGAGATCATCCACTTCAAGGCATTGCCACTAGTCATTCTCCTTTGGAGGATGGAGGTCGAGTCGGTCACTTTATTGGGGGGGTCTGTCCCAAAATAGGGCCATGGCAGCCAAAGGAGTTGGAATAGCACTCCATTGCCAGGCTTTCCAAACAAGTCGTAACCTATCAGTATTTTTTATTTTCCTTTCTCACCTGCTGTCCTCTTTGGTGCTGAGCCTCTCTACTTGGTTATTTGCCTTTTGACCTGACCCGTGAGCTACTTTACACAAGCTTCTTTCGTTGAGCAAATTGGAGCTCGGCCACTTATTTAATTTACGGAACCACGAAAGTAGATGTCGATCATGTTGAGGTGGTCAGCTTTACAGCAGGAGCCTTTCATCGAGCAGCAGCTGCTCAACGATGTTCCTCATTCCTCAAGGCCCTGGCTTGAGCTTCGGCTCTGCTTTTGGCCATTATCTCTTGATCTGCAAACATAGATGAAACAACATGCATCAGAACGAACAAAAAGAATAACAGTTAATTAATATAGTTAACAAAGATCTCTACCTAGTCAATCGCTCGCCGGCAGGTTGAGCTCGGCTGGCGATAAGCCAGTTAATACCAGACACCTCTCCTCGATAAGAGCTAAGGCCTCCATATACCCAAATCTGACTAGATCTATGATAAAAGTGTTGGGCCCCCTGGCATTTCCATAGGCCCCCTCCACCAACCCCTTGGAATGATAAAATCCCCTGGCCCTCAAATGTAGAAAAAATATTTTTTCTACTCTTGGCAATACGAGAAAGCAAGAGATACTAAGAATTTTCAACGAGGTTGAGCTGTTAAGTAATAGAAACCAGACTCCTCTGTACTACCCAACTTTCACGACATAGGTAAACGGAATAAATTTGAAAAGTTGGTGAGGAGGCAGGCTGGTTGTACAGATGCATCAACATAGCAAAACTATAAAGGATTGCGAAATAGTTGAGGAGCAGTTGGGTTATACAAACCTCTAGACCTTACCAGGAGGTCAACTTTTGCTTGAGCAAGAGGAAACCTAAGACCACACCTCAACCCCTCTTCGAACACTGTTATACATCCTCTAGGAGGTCGATGCATTCTACCTTGAGACCCTAGCACTAACAACTCATATTCCTTAAGGATATGGTAGATCTCCCTAACTCATGCCAGGTCGGTGGGGGATATTTTGGAAATTATTTCAATATAGTGGTTTGGTGTGAATAATTGACCCCGAGATGCAGAAAAATTGCTTAGGCCAACTTTGCCCCCAAACACAGCCCTTTCTGTGCTTGAGCTGCTCGAACTCGAGCTATCACTCGATGAACTCTCAGGACTACTCTCACGCATTATTTTAGACCCACTTTCAATCTCAGTTTCCCTCTAAAACACTACGCCCTCAGACCTAGTGCCCTTGCTATTTGAACCGCTAGACATTTTTGCAAAAAAAAGAAAGAAAAGATCAAATGGGCAAAAGAACTTACAGTAAATATCTTGAAAACTCTAAGCACAAGAAAGATATGGAGAGCTTAGAAAGCAAGAACTTGATCAAAAATAATTTCAGCAAAAGTGTAAAAGGATGCCTCTATCCCAAATATTTATAGACATCAGGGCGCAGGAACCTAAGCGACAGTAATAATTAAACCACCCCTCTTATGCTTTGTATTCTATGAGGTAATCGGTGCATTAAATGCAAAAAAACTGCCATGAACCCTAGTCAAGAATTTAAAAAACTTAGTTGAGTATTTAAAAACCCCAGTCGAGTGGATAAAACATTGATCAAATTTGCATAACCGTTATAGCTATCGTAACCGTCATTCAGTTATCTACTCTCTACTCCTGATTATCGACAGGCTCGACTAGGATCGTAAATAGAGGGGACTCATGATGCAGGATAGCCCAACAGGCCCATAAATAGGCCTACTTAACATGCACGATCCAACAGTAGTTCTAGGCTCAGATGGGCTAGACAGGTTGACAACAACCGTCTGATCGAGTATGCTGTTCTCAACCGCATTCAATGGGAGGCTTCAAGCCATTTAGCCTATTCAACCATCTCTTCAGTCGACTGCCTCGTCTGTTCGATCGTAATCAATTAGGATACTCACGCCGATACTGACTCATACCCTTGCTGCATTTAATGTTCTGACAAGTAGCATGCCTCCGCATTAATGGCGCATGACAGCCGATACAGTCTTTGCCACCAACTCTACCACCAATCCTTTCACCATCTTTGACAGGGAAGCGTCTACCTAGAGTACTATTCATCCTGAAAAACAAGAGATGATGCCACTTGAAACAGTACCGAAATCTAGAATAATCATTAACCCCCTTACAAGGACTAGAGCCCTCCACACCTGATAGGGGCACCTTCGACATATCACACACCAGGATAAAGCTATAAATATCTCATTGTTAGCCATGCTCTATGTAATGCTAAATACACCATAAGCTCTCAATATTTTGCTTGGTTATCCTTACTCAATCAGAACTAACTTGAGTGTCGGAATGCCTTAGCCGGAGGCATCTTGGCTAGTTTAACGTGTATTATTGTTGCAAATTGTAGACCTCGAGAAATACAGCAGTTGGATCATTCGACCTCTCTAGTCGAATTAGCTCAAACACTACCCTTTTTACTATAAACGGCTTTCAAACTCATCACTATAAATGCCATTTTTTTTTTCGGTTCTTCTTGTTTTTGTTTTTGATTATTCTTATACTGACCCTACTACTATGTTGTTACATCCATCAAAACATCTATTAGATTTGACATAGATTAATCCAAAAATTAAATAATTTTTCATTATATATCTATTCTACTCAATATTTTCACACAACCAATCTAATACATTTTCATTTACACAAAAACTAAATATATTTTTTTCAATTTTAAAAATGATGAAAAGTAAAAATATAGGATGAAAATACAATGAAATAAGCTCAAAATTTTTCAATTTATCAATCATATAAGGTGATGTGGACATAGGCTCTAAGCCTATTGGGCCAGAAATGAATTTGATTAAGTTTGAAATACTAACGCTGTCGAGCATAAATCGAGCTGTTAATGTGGTAGGCTTTGGCAATTGCCCAACACAACGTGGGTGTTCATTAATATTAATCAGGCCAATTGACAAAACCACTTGGGGAAAATTATAGCTAATTTACTTGGGGTGAATTATTACACATTAATTAAATATAATTTAACTGTTTACCGTCCACTTAAAAGCGAGTTCAGAATCAAATTTCACTTAGCAAGGTTATTATACTAGGTGCAACTTCAAAAACAAAAGTAAAATTAAACAATTGGGAAAAATAAAATGGAAAGAACCAA